>RPOG01001370.1:0-156631 GCA_008086565.1 Thalassoma bifasciatum | reverse complement strand
TTAAGTTTCAGCATACGTCATGTAGTCTTAAAGATATCTGCTGATGCACTGTCTTGGTTTTGTGCAAGCTCTTTCCCCATATACATGTGTGTAACGCCTCCAAGTCATGTACATGAATCTGCATGTGTGTTTCCGTGCGTGTATGTTGTATGTGTGTGTTTTGGGCCACCTGCTGTGTGTATGCCTGTTCAGCTGCTCTCCCACTGAGTCTGCAGCCAAATAATACTTCATTAAAATACCAATAAATACTCCAAAAATCACTCAAACACCCACGAAGAAAGAAACTTAATTAAAATACCAATAAGCAATTAACGTAATTTCATCGCCCAATAAATAACCAACTTCATCAAAATACCAGGCAGGAGCCAACTTCATTGAAAAACATCCAATCAGGCGCAGTCAAAAGAGTGTGTGTTGGTGTGGTTTGTGTTTGTGCAACATGATACTGAATGTGTGTGTGCGTGTGATGGGGTTATGCGTAAGTGTGTGATTTACATGGTAATAACCCAGGCGGTGCTCTGGAAGTTTCTCTCAGCAAAAGGATAAGATCCGTTTCATTCTTCCTACTTTCATCCCACGTTCATCTCACAGCTGGACTTTTGTCTCCCTCCATCGCCTTCTCTCTCCTCTCTTTCTCTCTTTTCTTTCGCTCCTTCTCTCCTTTCTCCCTCCTCTCTCTCTCACATGCTAATCCAGACCGGGCGATTGGGTGGTTTGGAGGAGAAAGAAAATAAAAAAAGAACAAAAGGTCTCAAATATATGGATGCTTCTGAATGAAGGAGAGAGGTTTGATGCGTCACTCTATGATGCTCCTCAGACTGTTCTTAGACATGGTCACGATGCGACAGCAAGCAGTTAACTACATTTCATACATGAAAACAAAATAATGAGCCCAATCTTGGCAATTGTTAAAGCTTAAAGCAGGGTAACTTTAAGTTATAAATTTGGCTGCATGCCTTTAAGTTTCTCCAAAACAAATATACTTTAGGGTACCTTGAACTAGCTGGTAAAGGTGCCGGGAAATTGGCGTCTAAAAATTCTTTAAAGATCTCTGTATGCTTCCTTGAAATACATATATTTGAAGAAAAATGTTACCAAGCTGCTAAAGGCCTTGAAACAGAAGCTAAAACTATTTAATCCGTCATGAAAGGATATTAAATAACATTGTCATGCCCCATACAACATTATGTTTAAAATCATCTTGTTTGTGGTTGTGTTGCAGTGCCACCATGTGGTGTGTCTTTGTATTTACCTGTCTCTGAAATAGCAGTATATTTGGCAGTGATTTTACAGCACTTTCAGTAGCTCAGTAGTTACACATAAGTTTCTCCACTGCACCCTTAAAGCAACGTCTGTCAGTTTAAATCTTGAATGAATAAATAAGCGCTATGCAATATAAGCAATATGTTTTGTTTTGTCTATACAGATGCTAACTGCTGAGCTGGTGTTAACTTTATCGTTCATTCATGCTAGTTCTGTGTGCCTACTTTAGCCTGTTTGTCATGTATAGACATGCACAGTCACCTACCTTATTGTGTTTATTGATAAGGATCTTTTTGTAATTTTTTCTCAGTTTCACAAAAACCTCAGTAAACTCAGTGAGAATCAGCAACTTCTGTGGAGTTTTACTGGGGGCTGTTAAGTTGGTTGGGAGGCAAGCTTCAACTGCTAACGAGGTCTATACAAACATGAAGACAAAACAAATGGATGTCATCTCACTTGGCTTGAAGTGAGATCACCAGAAAAGCTGCTCCCCCTGGTGTCTGTCTTCAGGTGTGAAACTCTGTCTCGTCCATTCATTTGAATGGGCTGTGGCCAAACTTTCTCACATCCGTACACTGTGGTGATATGAAGATATCATTGGACTGCAATGTGTTCAGGTCCTTTTTTTCTGAAAAGATTCTGTTTCATTACCTGTTGAATTTTGAAAATCAGGGTTGTAAGTCATGTTTTAAGCTGATTGACAGCTGCCATTTTTGTGTAGTTCTTTTGAAAATAGTGAGATACGTCGGTAGACTATTTTTGTTACCCGGCTCCTTATAGATTCCCCACTGCCCAGACTCTGGCTGATGTGGTATATTTTGGCTTCAAACAGTAAAATGGTTAGAGGCGGAGTCACACTGTCTATTCTCTATACAGTCTATGCTTAAAATTAAAAACTCAAAACTATGGGAGATACAGTAGATATGAGTTGAGGGATGGTAAAAGAAGAGATAGTATAACATTTTAAAAAAGGAAATGAATGAAAAGCTGGTTTATACTGCTACATTGAAAAAATTGCCAAATTGAGGGCTATGTTGCTCCTTTTATCAGTGCAGAGGCCTATGCATGAAACCTAATGTTTACTCCTTTCCAAATGTCATCACGTGAAAAACAATGCAAACTTCAAGCCCTGTAATTGATCCAATAGTAGCATTTTGCGCCTTGTGTCTGCAACCTCTATCCTTTGCCAACATGTGTCAGCTTCAGTATCGCATAAAATTTTGCAAGATCGAAAACTGACAATCATATAGATGATACTGCCCCCTTGTGTTTCGGAGGAGTATTGCAGAGTGATGCACACGTATGTAGCACTCTTGACTGCCGGTCACTGTGGCATATAGTCAACACCGAAGTATAAACCAGGATTAAAAGGATGAAGAATGAAGGGAAAGAAGTAGCAAATATGTTCAAAAAGAAACAGGAGATGACAAAGAAGGAGATCAGAAAGAAAAGGTGGATGGAGAGAACAAAAAGAAGAAGAGTGGGGGCAGATATGGCATTTGATAAAAGATTGATAGAGGGCTAAGATGAAAGGAAAAAAGAGGGAAACTGTTGAGAAATATCACAGACACACTTTTACTCACACTCACACATACACTTACACACACACGTTCTCGTACACATATACAGTATGTGGTATATCCCCCAGTGTCAGAGGAACATTGAAAGTGTGAGGAAATAACAAGGGACTGAGTCATTTAATTTGACTTCATGGAGTGTGTTTCTGTGTGTGTGTGCAGGTGGGTTCCAGCGGGTCACAGCTCGCCGACATGGGCCGATAATCAAGTCCCCACACTTTTTACGTGGACAGAGAGAGAGCGGGAGAGAGAGGGAGACAGGAGGTGGCAGGAGATAATGAAGCTCAGTCGTCTGCGGTGTTTGCAGAGCAGGCTGACAGGTGAGCCCACACTCTGAGAGCAGCAGGGTTACCTGTGAGGACAAAACACCTGAAACCAAATTCAGAAATGAGCCCTGTATACTTAACCAGTCATGGCCTTAAAATCTTTAGTGTTTCATTATATTTATTTGCCTTGTAATTTCAACTTTTGGGCGCTATTTTTTTCACCATATGGACAAAGCAATCTTGCCAAAGTGAACTTGATACCTGTCAGACTTTTACCTGGATTTCGAGATTGCATTCAGAAGGAGTGATATGCGATACTGCAAAATTAGGTAATGATCCGATACCGAGTGAATAAAGGGCTAGTATTGCTCATATCAATACCAATATTGATACTTTTAACATAGGAAACAGATGTGTTAATATGAATCAAGGATGACACAACTACTAAAACTAATGCTCCTGTTCATGAATGACACTAAAAAACTAAATTTTAACCTGAAAAAAGTCATGTTTTTAATTTTTTTCTGCTTTGTTGTAAAAAAGTAAACTTGAATGCTCATGGATATCAACAATTATCATATTTTAGCATTAGATGTATCACTTTGATCAAACCACTTGCACATACTGGTAAGTTAACTATTACAGAAACAATAATATTTGAGAAATCAGTAATATACTGTTGATCTTTTCACGCGAATATTGATCGATGATGATATCAGTGTTGGTATCAATATATCAACATTTTAGATTGATCCGCCCACCACCATTCAGGAGTGTTTTATTATTATTTTTCTTATTTTGTCATCTTTGTTGTTTTTTTGCCTTTTTTTAGAGAGTATATGACAGTGAATGCTTTAGATTTGAAAGGCGGGATGTGAATGGGTAAACAGACATTAGAGTAACTTAGACAGAGACCTAACAATAGTTATGTGTAGCTTTGAACAGCTTTTAACAGTGTTTTTTCCATTTCAGTTATGCCACATTAATAAGAAATATGCATTCGTAGGATGAGCATCAGAGCTGAGTAGGAGGAAATTTGCCAAATCTTCTCTGCCAATGCCAAACAGCTTGTTCTGCCATTTGCACTCTTTTGGTGTTATTTGTTGGATTGTATGATTGGAGTCTAAAGAAACAAGACATATTTTGATGGCCATAGCGCAAAACCTTTTATCTGCACTTTGTGAGGCGTAAATACTCATACTTCGTCTGTATTGCATAGACACATAGAAGAGAAAACACAATAGCATAGTAATAAAATCCAAAAACAGTGTATTATGTATTGAGTATACTTAAAAATTAGCATTCTGTAAGATAACAAGAAGTTTTTTTTTGTTTTCTCAAAAAAGTGAATTTTTCCAGATAGGAGGTTTTGCACTTCAGCCATCGATTTGCAATTTAACATTTAATTTATTTGACTAATAGGAGCCTTAGTATGGAAGAAGTTTTATAAGGATATAAATGGTTTGGTTTCTTTCGTCCTGATTTTGAGAATCCCGGTAAAGCAGACCCTCTGTTGAGTCCCTGAGCCTTTATTCTTCAGAGTGTGGCAGGTCTCAGTGGGGCTCCAGAGCATGTCACAGTGTGACAGATAGACTGACAGATCCATCTATGTGAGAATGTAGAATAATACAACCTGTACAGACCCAGTCATCACACACGCTCCATAGGAAACAGGAGCGATGTGACGGCAGGAATGTAGATAAGGAGGTTATGTGCGAGGACCAATTTATTTTTCTTGGCAGGGTGGGAAGGCCTCTGAGACGCTTTTCACATGTCCACTTGACAGCAGAAGTCTCAATAATGAAATCCTCTCAAACTGCATTTAGAGCTGGAGACACTCAGGTCCGATGAGGTGACACGGGAGATGATCTGTAGGCTGTCGGGATAATGATCACCAGTTTCTCTCCGTGTCTGTTTCTCTTACCGTATGTGGGAAACAACAACTTGTGTTTCACATGCACTTTACGGAGCTCAGCGGAGAATATAAGTAGGAGTTGTTGCAAGAAACAAATATGGCGGATGTCGGGTTTTCAGGCAAGCTACTCTGCAGAAAAAAAGAAAGATCCACTACTGAGAAACAACAGGATATTCAGAAATCTAGACCCTCAATCTAGTCTTAAAAATACCTGACTTTTTGTTTTGTTTTAATTTTTAAAAAAAATCAGAAATATCTCTGAGGTGCCCACTTCAAAGAAACTAAAACCCATTGACAAAAACATAATCCCTATTTGCACAACACAGCACTTTTTAATCTACCATCATATTGTTGGTTTACTACACTGTCTTTGATGGTTTTTTAATTGTTAGTTTTGGTGCAAAACAACATTAAAAAATCCTTAAAGAGACTTAATTTAGATAGTTTCAGGAGCATACAGCATGTGTTGCAAATGAGAAAACTTACTTTCTATAATTTAGGTTTGGTGGATCAAGATCGAGGGTATTGGGAGAAGATTAATGCTCTATTTGTTCATTAATTCTTAAAGTGATTTTTTTTTAACAACCAAACAAAATTAGCTCAGTATGGTCAAACCTCACCTGTCTCTCATGCGTCTTTTGATGCCAAATGATAAGTTTTTACTTTTCTGCAGTGTTACACGCTGCATAAACATCAGAAAACTCTGCTTCTGACCCAAGAAGCAATTTTCTTTTCTGCAATTTTTGCACAGTTTATTATTTTATTCTGTCTATTTGTTACAAAGGCTAGTTGATTGTGTTCTTCTTTTATTCTCTTTTTTATTGTATATTTGTATATATTTATGATTTTCATTTCTATGATTGGGCTTGCTCCGGGCCCAGGGTAACCTAATTTCGTCCCACCCATGTTTGACATGGGTTGAATGACAAATAAAACTCCTTGAAATCCTTGAAATCCTTGAAGAAAATCTTCTCCATTAAGGGACGTTATGGGGAAAATACATCTATGGGGCAGGATCAAAATGTTGATGTGGGAAACTGCTCCCCCTGGTGACTGGATGCAGCATAGGTCAAAAACTCCTCCTCATTCATTCCAAATAGTGGGTGGTAAAACTTTAAAAAATAAAAACACCTTATAGAAATTTTTCTGACATCCTTACACTGCAGGGATATGTATTTTTATTTTGGCTGCATTGTGTTCAAGTTCTCTTTTTTCTGAATAGTTGTTCATTCATTAGTTATATGACGTTAAAAATAGGGTTTTGTGTCATCTTTTATGATGATAGACAGCTTGTACAGTTTTTTGGGGAATATTAAGATACTTCAGGGAAGAGAGCCAAGGTGAGCTTCCAAAGGGGGAAAAAAAAAGATTTAGTCTCAGATTCTCCTCTGCTCAGACTCTGCTTGGGATTCTTTTGGATTCAAAACTGTGCAATGGTAGAAGGTGGAGTCACGACAAAGGAGAGCAAGACTGAAAAATCTGGTGAAGAAGACTGATGACAGCTTGACCCTATAACAGGGGAATTAGGGCCAAGTTGTTATCTCTAGTTGATGTATTATATTATATTATTCTTTGCAATACATACTTTCTTGTGTTGCCACTGTGACTCTGTGTTTCCCTTCAGGAATTAATTGAGTATATTCTGGGTATATTCTGTCTATTTTATTCGATCAGCTAATCAGAGTTCCTGAGCTTCTACAGATTTTACAGAGCAACAGCTTTATACACGCATCCCATACACAGTTCAAACGCAGTTCAGTGAGACATTACTACATTTACTTTGATTTTGTTTGTGCACTTGACAACACATTTAGATGTACTCACATCTAACCTGAAGATTAAAGGTGCCATATTACTCAAAATCCACTTTTACATGGGTTAATAATGAAAACATGGGTTACCGGCGTGTCTTCAACGCCCCCTAATACAAAGAAAAAATCCATCCTCTCCTCTCTTCACTACCTCCCTTTCTCTGAAATTCTCAACTCAAGCAAGCTGATTTGAAATCATACCGGTATTGATGTCGTCCCTGGACACGCACACACCAGAACAAAGCAACGCTACCACGTCTGGCAGTTGCTCAGCGTTCTCCACCTGCAGTTTCCTCTGAGGAACAAAACAAACAAAATGTCTAGATTAAGAGCGTGGCATGCAAGTTGCTCCATTTCTTGACCATGACCACGTCCTGAAAGATGCAGGGAGAGTTCAAACCCAGTGTGTTTTTGGGAAAACAGTCACATTCATGACTCTGGAACATCAGACTTCTGCATCAAATGACTTTTAACTGTTTTCAAAAGTGTAATATGACACCTTTAAAGCTGAAGGCCGTATTTAAAAATGCACTTGACCTTGGAGACGCCTGCTCCAGAAGGAGAGGCCTGTTTGTCAGTCAGACCCAAAATGTATTCAAAGTTTGTCCCACTCATTCCAAACATCAGCGGACAAGAGCTCAATTATAGATCATGGCAAATCTCAAGTGTAGAGAAGCTGTCCACACATTGTATTCACACCCTCTCACCTGCGGGTATCTTCTATATGTGCACCTGCTTTAACATGAGTGTTTCTTGACAGCTACATGCAGATGATGTGTTTTTCTGGACCACACACTGACACACGATGAGTGGATCTGTAAGAAAACGTTGTGCATGTGTGTCTTTGACTCGTCTCTGTTTGTGTGTTTACGTCTCCCTCTGTTTTTGTTTGTCTCTGAGTGTGTGCTGTTTGTTTTGTGTCTTCTCCCTCCAGTTTGTCCTTTAACGTGTCTGTCTGTTGTATGTCAGAGTGTGTGTGTGTGTATATGTGTGTGTGTGTTTGTGTGTGGAGCTGCTGGGTGACATTTTCCATTCCAGGTGTGACATCTCGATTCCCTGACAGCCTCTTCTCCTCCGACACACACACTAAACAACTCCTCTCTGATTTTACCTGCCTCCCACACACACATATATAAACACACACACACACACACACATGCACACACACCTCGCCGACCACCTCTGTCTCAGCTCTGCCGCTCGACAAGCTAATTTAGCCAATTACACACAGGTGCGATGCTAATTTCCCCGAGCTGGCAGCCAGCTCCTGGAGGAGGTAAAAATAACGAAATTACACCCATCTGTCCTCCTGCCAGCAGGCGGGCTCTCCCACTGGGTGTCTGCTCCACTGCCACCACAAAAACACACACCAGTGGATAGAAAAAAACACACACTAGCTTTGATAATGGAGGAGAAGACAATGGACAGTGTGTACATGTGTGAGTGTGTGCGGAGGAATCCAGGCTGCAGCCACAGTTGCTTTTTCTCCTCTTTGTTTGCAGCTTTCAATAGATTTTCAGAGATACACAGCAATTTCCTGCCACAAAAGAAGCAGCAGACTTTTGGTGCGGAGGGATGATTATGTGAAGCTGTTTTCCAAAGCGACAGGGTTCAGTGTGTTCACCGAGAGGAGGGTTTCTCAAACACAAAACAAACCCTGGTCAGAGGAGACGGAGGCCTTCGCAGAGTGACGGGAGCTCAAAGAGTGTCATCTGAGAGGCTGCAGAAACAAGCGGCAGTGATTCTCTCTGCAGAAGTGCATTCATGCAGCATCAAAAGTTTGTTTTTCATACATGAACACGCTTCAGAGGGGATCATGTTGGATGACATTTGACATGAGACCATAAAAGTCTGCAGGTGCTTTCACTTTGACACACAATTTCTTTCTTTTCAAGTCATTTTTTTTTCTTCATTTATTGACAGAACAGCTGAAGAGAGACGGGATGCATGAGGAGCAACATGCAGCAAAAAAAGGAGATTCATGTCTTAAAATGTGATAAAAACTGCAGTTCCAAGCATGTCCACTAGATGCTGGCTGCAGAAACACTGGAAACCACATACACACTCATTCAACAGCTGAGCTTCACAGCAGAGATGAACACACTTGGGCCTGGAACAATGAAATAATTTTGGTCAAAGGGTTGAATGTTTTTACACAGCTAAACTCACGCGTTTTGCTGGATTACAACATAGCTGACTTGAGGGACAAGCAAGCACCCTGTGGTTGTTTTTGAGGATACTGAGGGGTTGTTTACATGACAACAGTATAAAAGTGAAATACAAATGTATTGTTGCATTTAATCCTCTAGTTTACATGGAAAATGTGTTTTAACTTACCCAAAACGCAAACTTTTGAAAACGACCTCAAGAGAAGAATTTTTCTGAAATGCCTTTTCACCATTGCCATGTAAACTGCAACCTGGCATTTTCAGTGGAAACCCTGACGTCACCATAAGCTTTGCACATCCTCATTGAACCTTCACCATTTCATTTCCAAACCAAACAAGCAACAATAGCAGACTACTTTTTCTGTTTTTTGTGCTGCTGAATCTACTGACTGTCTTCTAACAAAATGTGCATCTATTGCACCATTTCTGCAATCACATTTTTGATAAAAAACGCCAGGTGATCAGCTCACCTCTTCTTCAGCCTCTAACCCATTCTCTTATGTACAAAACCTAAAGTTATAGCGCCAACTACAGACTTGACATGGATACTACAGTTTTAATTACTCAGCATTTCTGTGTGAACGCAGAGAGATTTCAACGAGAGGCTTCAACGCAGCAGATTTTCGTTTTGAAACAAAAAGTATAACCTTGTCGGTTTTGTTGGTTTGGTTGGAGGCTAATACCTAAGTGGATGACCCCTTCGAAAAAAAGGAAGATGACCCCAGTAACTCAAAATAACAATTCGAGCATGTCAGGGGCAAAGCTGATAACTTTCACCCTTAGGGATCACACGGTAGCCGTTACAGCCTGGAATCATTGGTTGGGCAGGAATCCTATGTACATGAGCTACAATCCTTGTTGTCACAGGATAAAATCCTTCTCTCCCCACCCTTCCTTTCTCTCTCAAGCAGCCTTATAAAATAAAGACTGAGGTGCACAAAAACAATCTCATTTAAGTTTATCATTTGACATACTATTCAGCTTGAAATGACCATGTGTGCATCTTTCATGCAACTTCTTTGTCTACCAACAAAGGAGAAAACTCTACAAAGTAGTTCGATTTGCATTGAAGTCCTCACCCCCTGCTGGTAAAGTGTGGATACTATGCAGTGATGCATAGCAGAGGAGTTCATGTTAGGTAGCCTCTTATTGAGAGTCACTGATCTGGCAATAAACACAATAATTACGCAGAGGAATAGAAAACAACACATGAAAGAAGCCCATGAGGCATGATAAACAAAAATCAGCCTGCATATCTGAAGATTAACCACCACACAAAGAGACATTTTGATTTCATAGCATGTTTTCTATTCGGGGTCACAGCAGCATTACAAAAACAAGTAGTAAATCATCAGACAACACAAACTGGACTCTTTGTTCCTGTCAGAGGAACTTGGGTCAAACTGGGTGGGAATTCTGTATACAGACAGTTTTCATATCATCAGAGTGTACCCTTTTAATTCATGCATTTGGGTATCATGTGAAACAGCAACTTTTCCTTTTTTTTCCAATTGAATCATATTATTCAGTACTTTCTTTGCTGTGTTTGGTATTGTAATTCAACTTTTGGTATCATATCTTATCATAGAGTATTATACCATTTCATGTTGCAATAGATTGTACTGTATTGTTGTAAAGTTGCATCACATCTACCACCATGGTATGATCTTGATTTTTTGTGTGTGTTTGTAGTTATAGTGCATATAAAGAAATGAAGGATCAGTATTAACGTTGCAGTTTCTCATTTAATTGGAGTGATAAAACCAGGCCATATTCCTAGTTACTGCTAAAGATATGAAATCACAATATGACCTGATCTTGAAGGATACATCTGTCTGGGTTGTTGTTGTTGTACCCCTGTGCATCTAATAGAAATTCGTATTCAGTCTCACACACTGCATTAAATTTTAAAATTTGTAAAATCACGACTTACTGTATCATAACCTGCAGCTGTGGATCATGAGAACAGGAGGCAACATTGTCTCTGAGATCTCTGATCTATTGCTTCCATCTAGTGGTGGATTCTTATACCAGCATCAGTTTGTAGCATCAAATTCCAGGTGTAAGAAAGGAGCTGCAGAACATGATGGAAGAATATGAAAATTTTCAGTTTTAACCATAAACAAATGTAGTGACTTTGCCAGTATCATGAACAAGTATTTTTTATTTTCTTTATAATCAACTTTGATCTATAACAAGAAATTAATTTTAAATTTTATACTCCTAACTTTTATTTAACTGCATTTATGTAACATTCAAGCAGGAAAAAAAGACAAAATCAGCGTAAGAGTATTGAAAAAGTACTAAAAAACAAAAAAGTAAAGTATAAAAAACACAAGAAATTTGAACTAAATCATACTCATTAATG
Organism: Thalassoma bifasciatum; assembly: GCA_008086565.1. Lineage (NCBI taxonomy): Eukaryota > Metazoa > Chordata > Actinopteri > Labriformes > Labridae > Thalassoma > Thalassoma bifasciatum. The sequence goes on along the minus strand of RPOG01001370.1, from coordinate 145,263 downwards.
TTTAAGAGTTCGATACCATGCATGATTTGAAATTCTAAACCCCAAATATGTATTTAACTGCTTTTATGCATTATCCAACCAGGAACCAAAGACAAAACACGCATCAAAGAATTATAAAAGTATTTAGAAAGAAAAACAAATTATAAGTAAATCTAACTCATAAGTCAGATATCATGAACAATTCGAAATTCTAGACCATAAGTTTGTATTTAACTGCTTTATTTTTTATTCAAACAGGACTAAATATGTATTGAAAAGTATCGTAAAAGCATAAAAAAATGACAAATTTGAAGTAAATCAACCCATTAAGTGAGCTATCATGAATAATTGTTAAGCTGTTTTTCGCTGTCCCAGCTTTTTTGAAACCTGTTGTAGGCATCCATTTCAAAATGAGCAAATAGTTGCACAAAACAAAAAGTTGATCTGTTTCAACATTAAACATTTTGTTTTTGTGGTGTATCAAATTGAATATAGGTTGAAGAGGATTTTCAAATCTTCAAATCATGCAGTTTTTATTTACATTTTACACAATGTCCCAACTTCATTGGCTTTGGGGTTGTATGTTTGTGTTGTGATTTGGATTATATCTGTTCATCCTGTATAAAACATTGAAATTTAAAACCTATAGCAACATCGTTTCTGGACTTTTAAGTATTCATGCTTACTTTCAGGTATTAACTATGCTTCTCTGTTTATTTTCAAGCCACAAATCTTCAAGAAAATCTCTCTTACATTTGTCAATGAACCTGTTTTTTATTAATTAAAACACCCTCCAAACAGTAGATGGCGCCTTTTTTTCATTTTAAAGATTCTGTGTTTCCTTTCGTAGAAGAAGAAAACGCTGTAGTCGTTGCTATGTCGTTGCTAATTGCCTACTGTGATGTACAAGGACTTTATTAGATTTTAAAAATGAATAAACTGAATAAACCACAGGAGTTTGACTCGTATGAGATCGAGGAACCAAGTGACGAAGAAAGAGCTGAAAGCAGGTGGGAAAAGATCAATAATTCGTCTCATATTATTGTGACTCTAGGAGCACGAGGCTAACACGTAGCTTGTTAGCTGGATGCTAACATGTCAACAAAAGAGGAATGGGCTGATTTTACCAACTGTTAGGATATTTTCTTTTCGCCAAATTTACTTTTATGAGCTATTTTAACAGTAACAGACCTTGAAGTATTTACCAAACAGCTCCTGTGGTCTTTGCTGTGTTTTACAGTTTAACACTATCTGTATTGAAAGGTGCTGCTTCGGACATGATATTGAAACATAATAACTACAACTCACTGCAAACCCAACCTTCAAAATCAAGAAAAATATACAAAAGTTGGGGGTATTTTACTAAAGTTGAGCAAAATTATTTGCCAACAGGCCAAGAAAATTTGGTTTGTCAAGACTTTTCAAACTAAGTAAAACTATCTTACATTAGTGAATCCAGAAATACCTTATAATTAGTGTTTTCTCACTAATAACAAGAGTATTTATCTTGATACAAATATAAAATTATGAGACATGTTTTCTCAATATTTTGAAAAAACATTCTTATATTACTTAAAGCTAGTGCCATGATCTTGATATAGTGATAGACTGGGGGGGAAAGCCACTCTAGTAACAAGCTAAATAGTATAATACCTGATATTTTTGACTGTGATAAGGGGGAAAAAAATGTTTGTGGAAAAAGTGAAAATTCTTTTGGTAAGTATCTTAAAATAAGACATTAAATTGACGCTTAACTAGATAAGAAAGATCTTGAAAATAGCTGGAAAAACTACTTTTAGCCATACTTGTATTTAGGAGTTTTGTGTCTCATAATAATCTTACAATGAACTACAGATTTGTTTTCTTAATTCAAGGGGAGTTTATTCCCTGAAACAAGATGATTTATCTTCAACAAATAACTCAGACCTTAAGACCTACTGACAAGTAATAAAAGCTTGTATCATCCAAGAAATGACCTAAATCAAGATGTTTTACAAACTGTTTAACTTTAAATATTCAAGATTAAACATCTAGAGACAAGTATGTCTGTGTGAAATGTTTACCTTTGGATACATGTCTCACATCAAGTGCGATGAGATATTTTGAGAAGAAATTCGAAGAATATACATGGTAAGATTTTGAGTTTTTGTCTCTCTCTGTCTCAGCTCGGAGGATGAGCTGGACGTGCTGCTGAACGGGACACCAGAGCAGAAGAAGAAGCTGATCAGAGAGTATCTGACGGGGGAGAGTGAGTCGTCCAGTGAGGATGAGTTTGAGAAGGAGATGGAGGCTGAGCTTAGCTCAACTATTAAGACCATGGAAGGAACCTGGGGACCAGCATCAACAGGTAATATTCACCTACAGTTACTGTTAGAGGGAAACTGTCTTAAATTCCACTGTGAGCTGGTGCTTCTAAGGGAAAAAAAAACGTATTACTTAATCGTCTTACTTATGTCATGTTCGTGTTTTTGCTCTGCAGCACAAAACTCAGGGGACCAGGGAGGAGGTGGTGGAGGTCCTGGGCTCCCTAACACCCGGACGTATGATGCGATATACTTTGACTCTGACTCAGAAGAAGAGAACACACCAAGTAAGCAACTTCAGCTTGTAAAAGGATATAGACACTGTATCATGAGACATGATCTGGTTTATAAAACTTCTCTGTTTCCTCTTCAGGCAGCTCTACAGGGCGGAGACGGAAACAGCGGACTGTACTAACAAATGACGAGCTGCTGTATGATCCGGACGAGGATGACAGGGACCAGGCCTGGGTGGATGCCCGGAGGAGAGGGTGAGACTCAGAGATCGAGTTACCCACATCAAACTGAACTTTTCCACAGAGTCAGATGGCATTTTTTATTCATCCTGTAGTGAATCTGCATTTCATTTTCTTCTGCAGGTACAACAATAAACGAGCATCTGCTACGCCCCGGTTGCAGCCTCAAGGTTTGCCCAGAAGTGACGCTATTCTTAACTGTCCTGCCTGCATGACAACGCTCTGCCTGGACTGTCAGAGGTGAGAAGACACAGCAAGAATTTGATTTTATATGCGCAGCTGAAAATTTGTAAACATTGCTACACATTAAGCAAAAGTTGTTTGCTCAGTTCAGAGGGATAAATAATGAATAATCCTTTTTGCACTAAATGTTTTACTGTTCACGCATTGACGTTTCATTAAAATGAGCACCTTGCTATCAAACAAAACAGCTGACTGATAAACAACATGTTGTGTCTGTCCCTCAGGCACGAGAAATACCGCACTCAGTATCGAGCCATGTTTGTCATGAACTGTACGGTGAAGAAAGACGAAGCCTTACGCTACAAAACCCAGCCGGACAAGAAGCAAAGGAACAGAAAGAGAAGGCGAGGACAGAAAACAGAAACGCCACTTGACGAAGGAACAGACCCGACGCCAGCGGGGATGAACACTGATGAGGTTTATCACCCAGTTCAGTGCTCTGAGTGCACCACCGAGGTCGCTGTGTTTGATAAAGACGAGGTGTATCACTTCTTTAATATCCTGGCCAGTCACTGCTGACACGCACAAGCAGATGCCTTTGTCTTTCGTATGGGGGTGTGTTGGGTTTTTCAGCTGTGATTCTCTCTGGATTTGAGGAGAGAATCAAGTTTACACTGTTGCTTGATCACACAGCTGATCCTGAAGAGGAGATCATGTACTGTATGCAGTCAAGTTGCAGCAGCATGTCCTCTTTCTGGGAGGTTTTTTAAGAAGCTGTGATTGGATACTGAATCTGCTTGTTGCAGATCTTATAGTCATCAGACCGCAAAGATCAGCTTATTTCACTCAAGAGAGAGACGAGTCACATTGAGCTTGCTCGTCCACTTGCGTGTGTCCGCTCTGATCTTCTTAGGGCAAACAATCAAACAGCATCAGTCTAAACCCAAAGAGCAGAGGGCACAAACAGTTCAAGTCCAGCTGCTGCCCAGAAAATTTCCACCAGATTTACAAAATGAAAACCGAAGTTATAGTATCCTCAGATGCAGCACTACATACTTGTATGTTGATTTTAGGATTCATTTTTTTATCAGGCTAAACAGTTTTGAGAAAACTCCTCTGATTTAGCCTTTCATTTCTCTCAACAGCATTTAGAATATGGCATCATATCTTCAGCGACTTTTCTTTTATCAAGAATATGGACAGATGGGTTGTAAATTAAAGAAATTACATTATTATGTGTGACTTTTTTTCTTGTCTGTGAGGGGGAAATAAGATCACTGCTCTGTGTCAGTACAATGTGCTATTTTTATAATTGCAAATAAACACATTGGTGCCAAATAAATCAAATGCATCCCTTATTTTTTCTTTTGACATTTTTGAGAATGTGTTTAATGCTCTTGACAGAATTTCTGCTTTATATCTTTCAAAAACAACCAAACATTTGGCCAACCTTTGTGGTGTCTCATCCTGGAACCCATGAAAGGTGACAGAAGAGACATCTTTCAAAATAAAAGTTATGGAAATTGTAATTTTGGACAAGTTATACATATGGAAGTCAATTCTGCCATTTAAAAATTTGAAACTTTGCTGTGTTAAGATTTAATGGCCCATTTTAATGAAATCAAAATTTTGAGGTAAAAACATATTTTGAGGTAAAAACATAATTTGAGATGAAAAATGAATTTTTTGAGATAATAAGGTCAAACATTTGAGATAGAAAGACATAATTCTGAGATAAAAAAGCCAAAATTTGAGAAGATTGTTTCAGAGCTCAGAGATAACTCAGTCATATTTTGAGATAAGTCAAAATAACAGAAGAGAAGTTAAAATTTTCAAAATTCTAGGACATTAGGTCAAAATTGTGGAATGCAAAGACATTATAAAAGGTCAAAAATGATTAGCCAAAAGGTCAAATCATTTGATAAAACAAAATTTGAGATGACAATCTTGAGTTTGATAATAGTTAAACCAAATTATGAGATAAAGTCAAAATTATGGCAAAAGAAGTTAAAATTTTGAGATTCAAAGTTGAAATTTGGAGAGAAAGGGTTGAAATTTTGAGATGTATAGACTTTTTTTTTTTCCTTTTTCACCGAGTTGATATGTGCTGCAAAATAAGTCTCAACAATTCCAATTTTTCATTTTTGTATTTTATACTGGCGGAAATGGGCTCCTATTTGTTGCATGTTCCTTAATAAGTCACTTTAAAAGAAACAAAATTACACCTCATCCACTTTTATACGTTTTATTTTGAAATTCGGGATACCGGGTTGTGATTGGCTGAGGAGAAGCAGCTCATTCTATAGCGTCTGACGTCACTGCAGTCACGTTGAAAGAAAAACCCACCCAGGACCCGGAGATACAACTAAGTTGGCTTCTTTAAAGTTGGAATAATGGCTCTGGGTGACTGTTGGAAGCAGTTATCCTGGTTTTATTACCAATATCTTCTTGTGACGGCGCTGTACATGCTGGAGCCCTGGGAGAGGACGGTGTTCAGTATCCTTTCCTGTGTGGAAATAAAACTTCCGACGAAGCTAAGCTAATGTGCTACATGTACACCGGGGTTGACGGAAGCTAACTTAACTCTTACTTAATACTTCTATTTACTGATTTATTCACTTAAAAGTTATCGTAGAAGTATTTCACTTTGTATTTCTATTATATAGTTGTGTGGTGCAAATTCGGCACAGGAACGATCTACCTGTGTGCTCGGGTTTTTTCCCTTTCACCGTTAATTGAGTCTAGGTGCTAGTTCGTACATGCGCTAATGAAGTTGTGACTTTTATGGTGAGTTTTGGTGGAGTTGAATTATGGTTACAGTTTTTTTCTGAATCCCCATGAATGGTGATAGAAATGTCAACGTCTTTGTCACACTGTAGGTGTGTTTGCAGATGAGTGAAGCTTTCAGTGTAGCATATGGTGGATTTCACACCTGAGGACGGGCGGTGTCAATGCTGAAGTAGCCTCAGGGAGCTTCCGACTGGTTACTCCCACGAGTTACATCATTTGTTTGTAATCAGTGGTGGAAAGAGTACTGAAAACCTATACGCAAGTACAAGTACTGTTACATTGCTAGAATATTGCTCAGTTACAACTAAAAGTACTGCTGTTAGAAAAATACCCAAGTGAAAGTACAGAATATGTGTCAAAAAAACTACTCAGATTATAACTTACGTTTAACTGGTGATGTCACTGTCACCTCCTCAGAGAGGGCTCTGAATTTCGTTTTGCTTTACCAATAGTTAAAACGCTAACAATCAATAATCATTAACAACTGATAGGATAGAAAAAAAGTGTTTTGTGCTCATTTTGATTGTATTTTATTTTTATTTTTTGCCCATCACCATGAGATGCAGTGTGGTATGTTGTGGAGAACGCCAGCAACTGAATGAATGTATTTAAAGCTTAGAACAGCCTAAAACAGGAAGTTGATGCTGAAAACTGGAGCTTTAAAGGGTCAGTGAGGACTTTCCAAGTAACCTTAAAAAGTCTGATATCAAGATAAATGCCTGTTTATAATCCCCCTCATTATAATACGCTGTTTCTTAATGCTGAATCCCAGCTTTCTGATTGGTTTGGTCTGGACTGAATTGATATGGCATGTCATAGTCTCAATGACATTGCCTCACTGGCAGACAAAGTTTAGCAGTGAGAAGAGAGATCTGTTTTTCTCTGCTGGAAACAATTTCTGTGATCTATGTAGTAGTAATAGTGGAAACAGGCACTAGACTGAATGACAGAAAAGGGAAAAAAAGAGCACAAGATTGCTTAATGAGAGAGTAATAGAGCACCAACACAGGCTAAACTGTTTGTGATGATGTTCAACCCACCCACACGCAGCAGTTGTACTGCAGTGATCTGTTTAAACTTTATATTCTATAAATAATAGAAAGAGTCAGGTTTCTGTTGCTCTGCTTGGTAGATGAGCACTGGCAGGACATAACCAGAATTCAGTACCGTTACACGGTACCAATACAGAGCACCTATTAAAAAAATACATTACTCTGTTGCATTGTGTCAGTTAAAAAGTAACAGTAGTGTCAAAAAGGAAATCGGATCTACTGTCACTTACAAAACGAATACATCACAACAATTTGTGTGAGTCCTCCGGCTGAAGGGAATCACTGCAATCCACTTTATACTTATTCTCCTAACAGTCACTTTAAGAAAAGGAAATCACTTGAATTAACACAGTAGCAGACTAAAAGCCCTGTAATTGGTCAACTGAACAGGATTATGGTTCATGGTTCCTATATTTACATTTCCTGAATCACCTCACATTAGACTTATGTTTCACTTTTCAAGGTCAAAATTGCTGTGAAAAAGAATGAGATAGAGCAGGACAGGAAACAGGCAATCTGACAATCACAGGGATGACACTGCCCTTGTGGGTTTCAGGGACACACACACACATTGATGCAGACGTGTGTAGAGCTCAAAGTAGAAGCAGAACATTTTATCCCATCAAGTTAAGTCCAACTACTCTGGTAGTAGTTTTGCAATACATCCTTACATCCCGTGTTTATCCTCATGTCTGTTTAATCACTGGCAGGCTTAGATTGTGCAATTATTATTCAGCTACGTCAGCCCTGATTAAAACAAACCTGTAGCTTGTATAAAGTCTTAGGAAGGATGTGTGTATTAATAATTCAAGCGCACTTACCGTGTTAATGATATTATGGCTGTACTGTGATCTGTGCCTCTGCAGTAATTTGCCTCTATCACATTGTGTACATGATGTATCGTCTTCCTACAGTTGGTGTCACCTCCAGCTTGTGTCTCCTCTTCCCTCAGGGTCAGGTGTGTTTGTGTGAATAAGTCAGAGGTTGAGTTATTGCTGCTCTGTTTGTTATCAGCCTGAGTGCTGCTCCTCATCTAATGTTAATTTCTGCAGGGATCAAACGGGGAACATGGGGGTGGTTTTGTTGATTAAGGCATCATGAAAGATTAAATATTTGGCATTTCTGTTTCTAGATTCCTTTTTGGCACAATAACTGGGATAATGAGGCTCCAGAACTCAGACAGATTAGCCTGTTAGTTTGTATTCAAGATTTTTTTTTTTAATCCAGAACTAGCCGATGCATTACAGATCTCCTTTGCAGAAGTTTGTCCTTAACTTCTCCTCCTCAGACTCTCTGCTCATCTCAGTGGCCGGCATGGCCGTCTACACCGGTTACGTCTACATGCCGCAGCACATCATGGCCATCCTGCACTACTTTGAAGTCGTGCAGTGACACCGCGAGACCACCTGTCTGTCCACTGGTCCTCGTCTGTCTCTGGCTCCTCGTCTGTCCATCCACCCGTCTGTCTGCCATCTCTGGAGCTCGAGGAGAGGGTCACGTCCAGCCGTGTGGAGGCCTGGCATCTCTCCTCCTCCTCTTTCCCTCTGGAGCTGATTCCATACCAAAGGTCAAAGCTGTGAGCGTTGATGTGGAGCGTCATGGTGGACGGTGTTCCTCCCTTGGACTATTTCTCCTTCATTTAGGGATTATGAAGGATCTTTATCACGGATGTGAGGCCTTTTAAAAAGGATGTACTTGATTATATTCCATGTATTTTATTTTGATCTCTTTGAATCAAGTGCATCATACTGTTTTGAAACTTGTAAATTATAGTGAAGTCTGGTTGTGTGGACTTTTTTATCGTTATTCCACTAAGATTTCAAACCATTGTTGTCTTAAAGTTTTATTCAGTCTGGGAACACAGATTAATATAACTACTTTTTATGAGCCATTTAAGATTATGATAGCCAATCAGATGTTAAAATTGTTTCATCTTATTTTTTCCCAACAAACAGATGAGTCACAACATAATTTATAAATATTTTTGATAGTGTCACTTTGTAAAATTGGTATTTAACAGTCACAAAACCTGGTAACCCTGCTACAAGAACAAAGTTGATCAACATAAGTATTTTCTTGTGAAAGCAGAAGCTGCCACATTCCTAAAATAGTTTAATATTCATACCTGGTAAGCACAATGTCTGGTGACCAAGCTTAATTAGAGCATTAAACCTTTTAAACAGTACATTAGTGCAAAGAATGAGGAGGTAAGTGATGCACAGAGCAAACCGTCCAGTCATTTTTTTGGAGTGTTCGATTTACAGCAACCTCCTCCAGTCATATCTGAGATCTAGGTTGTACACACTCTTAGCAAATGTATAAAAAACTTCTGAAATAGCTTGTGCATCCACCACTAGCTGCTAAAAATGTGTGTTATTGTCAGCCAGTTCAACATCTGCTTTAACACACAGCTGCTTGAAGACATGGATTCCAGGTGGTTGTTTTTCAGGTTGCACAGCTGGGACTGGTTTGCCTGTGGTCTTGCAGACAAACAAAAAATAACTGAATTTATTTATTTTTTTTGGTTTTAGTAGTCTTGTTCCCATTAAATCCCAGTAAAACTAGTTTATTTTGGTCTTGTAGCTTTAAATAAAAGCCTTCACAACTGGTGGTTTTAAGACTTTAAATGACATAAAGCTTAAAATCTGTGCATAAAATCCTTTTATTTGTCAAATCATCTCCAGCTAATGTGAGGAGTGTTATGTTACCTTTATACAGCTACACTTTGGTTTGAACTGGACAACATAAACAGCCTCCTCTTTGTGCAGAGATGAATGTTTCATTTTTTTGTCGGCTTATTTTGTGATGTGATACACTCCCACTGCTACAGAAAATGTGATTCTTATTCCTGCAGAACACTGTATTTTCTCTGTTTTTTTGTATATAATCTTGTATACATATTTGTAAAGTTTTGTAGATGGCGCACAGAAAAAAAAATTGTGGTTTTTGTGAGCTTCTGATGCTAAATACCTCTATAAACTGAAATCATTAAAGGGATATTTCACAGAGACAAAGCAGTTTTTTTTTAACTCCTCTCCTTTTACCTTTTAACGTAAGAATACTGTTCTGAATGCGGCACCACTAGGGGGCAGTCTTGAGTCGACTGCCACTGAAAACTGAACAAGCTGCGCGAAGAAGAAGAATTTAAACGACGATTTCACAGCGTTTACTTCGTGGCTTTGAATTCGTTTTACTCGACTTTCTGGACATTTCCCTAAGAAGTCCGCAGTCAAACAGGTTTGTGGTTCGATTCAGTGTGTTTTTACGATTATTCGGTCGAAGTTCTTAGTATTTAGAAAGAGTAGGGTGCGTCGAACGCTAGCAAAACGTCAGGTACGTCATTACGTTAAACCTTATGACGCCACAAGCTTGATTTAAAAATTTAACCTCTTTATTACTTTTTGACATTTTAACAAAAACGAGTTTAACTGCTTCATTTTTTATGCCTTATCCAGAAAAAAAATACATATTTATTTTTCTCATCTTCATCAAGTCGTCATAAAGATTTTTTTCCAACCACAGGGATTATTTTTTTTTCTAAATGACTTGAGTTTATTGCAAAAAAAAAAAAACCTGTAACTTTTTATTTAAGTATTTCGACTTTTTATCTCATAACTTTGACTTTTTAATCACAGAATTTCGACTTCTATCTCAAAAACTCCACTTTTTTCTCTCAGTATTTTGATTTTTATGACAGAATTTTGACTTGATCTCAAAGTTTTTGATTTAGTGTTGACCAATGAAATTTCTCAACAATGGGCATGACCATGATGAAAAGAGTGGTACTTCCATATATCCGCTGTTAGTCTGTAAAAGTGCATTTCCACTCCAGCATGTTCTGTCAGAGAGTGTAGCGTGAACAATCAAAGCATATTTTCCTGTATGCATCCTTGATAGGTTGGTGCATCAGAATAATGCCAGTAGCCTACAATTCTTTATTATGAATATCAATTGTCAGTAGGACAAGTTGAGAAAAACCCAGACATTTGGGGAATTTTATAAAATCCCACAAAACATAGTTTTACAACCAAAAAGTAAGGGGACCTGTCTGGGCAAAAGCAAACATGTGGTTACCGTAAATAAAGAAATAATATAAGACAGAAAATAAACCATTGAACATATTGTATTAAGTTGTACATAATAAATGTGTGTGCTGCTATTCTATATTGTTTCACTGAAGGTAATAATTTTTACCTTTGTGTTTTTTAAATTTTATCCGAAAGATAAAACACAGATAAACATATTTTTAGAAACACCCATTTCAAAAATCTATTCTGAATTGTTAAGCCCATCTAAATCAGACATTCATCATATATATTGGTTCCGTAAACATTTAATTCAAGAAGGAGCCTGATGTTTAAAAGTATGTGGATTTTTAACCTGCTACTTATTCATATGTTGTAGAAATCTCTAAATCAGACTGCTTACTCATTAATCCTGCGTTCTAAAAATAGCACAGTATCTTGCTGATATGATGACATTATCACATAAGGACCAACACAACAGAGGGCTGGGCCTTAAACATCATGGTCTCATTTCTGTCAGTGATACAAGACACATAATCTAGCACAAGGTAAGATTTAATGACTCTGGAAGTCGTTTGACGTCAGAGAAAAACTGGGAAAATGTTTTTATAACTTAATTGACAAATAAAAACACAATAGCTGAAGACTTTTCCCATCATAAAGCTGTAAAATACATCAGAGGTCATTTATAAACGCATTAATAAAACAATACAATCATCTTTAAATCAAGGGGTCAACATTTTCATCAATGAAATGGGAATAAAAGGATGAACTGTGCTGAGTTTTGGATTGATCTGAAGAATTCAAACTTAACTGTCACTGTAAGATAAAGTAGATGAAAAACACACTGTTCTGAAGAACTTGCGTCACAGCTTTTTTATTGTTTCCTAAATTATCCCATGACATGTAGCAGTCAGTGGTGGGCGTTTCTGTCATCATAACAAAGTAATAAATCAGAAATCCGCTGCATCATCAGACCTTTTTTTATCACTCCTGCTCTCCATAAACACAGGAGCAACTGCAGAATAATCCCCAGGCGTTGTTCCTCAGATTTACAGCACGTACACATACACACAAACCCACTCACACACATCCTCTGTCTTTAGTCAGCAGCAGCGGATCAGAGAGGAAACACGGCTCTGGTTACTGGTTAACTCAGACGATGAAGCTCTCCTCACGTACGCACAACAAGCTGCAGGCTGGAGTTTGCACCACTATCATTGGACACACACATCCAAAAACACACACAATGGATGCAGGTGTTTCAATAATTTTGATGGTGATAGGGTTTTTTTTTAGATGTCTTTTTAGTGCAAGGCATTTTAGTTGACATTTTTTTGAATTAATCTTTGACTGGACATTCAGAAAGATTGATTAAATTGTGCAACTGAGTAATTGTGGCCTTAGTCATGAAAAAGAGGCTTTAACTCTTTACCCAAGTTCTAGCAAGCAGTTAAATTGTTGTATCTACAACATGATGTTATTACTAACAAGAAAATAGAAAATCAACTTCTTTATCAGCTGACCAATCAGGTGTAGTCTGTATGGAGAGCAACAGCAGGTGTCACAGAATTTGCAGATCACAGGTAGATTTCTTACTTTGAGCTAAGATTTCAAGAAAAAGATCAAACTTTCTATAAAAAAAGGAATATCATTTGGGCTTAAAATTACAGGTGAAGATAATAATCTAAACTGACCTCAAGGAAACAGAGTAATTTAGTCCTTTGACTCTCTGATGTTCAGCTCTCTGAGTCAACTGCGGTGACTGATCTGTACGTTTGAGCAGAACAGAAACTGAACCCAGTGTGTGGCAGATCCTGATTGATCGGGGGGGTTAGCTGGAGATTAACTCTGTTGTGGTAAAGCTGGCACAGTCTGTTCTACAGCAGCAGGAAGCTGTGCGGCCTCACGTATTCACACATTCCTCACTGATGAAGGTCATGACGGGATGCGATGTGACACGTCTGCCACGGCTTCTTTTACATCATGACTCCATGCGCTTTGACTTCATGAGAATTTTGTAGTCAGACACAGGGCGGTTCCCTGTCCTGATGTTCTTGAAAGCAACATCAGTTTCTGCTGTAGAGTGACACACAATACTTATAAATGATAACAGTAAAAGTGGACCACAGACCGCAATGACTTAAACTGACATTTTTGAGAAATAGCAATTACATAAGTGCATTTGAACTTTGTGGTTTTATTTACTCATTATGCTGTGAAGGCAGCTAAATCTGTGCAGTGTTCAAGTCCAGTTAAAAAATAAATTGGGCGAAAAAATTAAATAAATCTCATTTCTTTTTGGCCAAAAATCAACTTAATTTTTCCAAATGTAAACACTTTGTTTCACATTGTAAAGCGGGACCTTAAAAAGAGAGTAAAAACGGTTAGTTTGAATATTTTTCTGCAGAATAAATCTTAAAAAGTGACTCACATGTGATGTGAATTTTTTGGGTAAAAAAAACTCCTGATTTAGTCTTCAGACACTGTCAATCAACTCTTTCGCTGGTGTTAAAAAAGTAAATCAGTACCCAAAAAATAGGAAAAGAATCATGGAATCAACGCGTATCATCTCAGTCCTTCTGTTTATCATAACACATCACATCATAGTCTAGTATGTTGGATAGTATTGAACCATAATGTATCATATTATATTCTAACAAATTGTACTGCAACATACAATACCATATTCTGTTGTTTTATTTGTATTTAAATTAAAAAATCACAGATTTGTCAAATTGTGATATGGTACATTACAGAATGCTACAATAACAATACAACATGAGTCAATACAGTTTGCATTATATAGCATTACATTGTAATGTATTATATCGTATTCTATCACATAGTATCATGTCATGTCATATCTGATTGTGTCATAAGCTATTGAAAGGGGTATATCATATCATGTAGTTTTGTATCTAATCATGTCATTGCAGAAAACAACATAATATGTGATGCATTACTATTTATAAATTTACAGTGTCTTGCTGGTGTTAAATGATTTCAAAATAATACCCCGAAAACTAAACTTTGACATAAACCTGTCTGTGATCATCCATCAACATACTTACCTCTAATAATAACTTCAATGAAAAAAAAATCAAAATATCTCCTTTTTTGCTATTCAAAAATAAGGTTTACTTTTATGTAAATAAGGTCTATCATACCATTTATTACAAAAGTCATTGTTTATATATGTGAATATGTTGGGTACATCTAACCTCACAGAAAAAGCAAAAAAAGTTGGAGACAATTTTGCACTGTATTAAAAGTCAGAACAGAGTATATCCGAAGACAATATGAGAGTTCAGCATCAGGCAGATTCTATGTCTTTCAATTTTGAAAATTCAGCAGAAATTTTAAATGGACTAGAAAAAAAGTGGTCAATCTCAGGATTAAGCCCTGCAGCCAATCAGAAATGAGTTTTAATGCAGACCCCGGCATGAGCAAATTAGCACCAACAGTAACTCGGTTTTATTGCAAAAACTTCCTTATTTTAGGTATCAAAGTTGGCTCAGTTTCAAATGTGCCTCTGAGATGTTAAAGTGCAGGAAAAAGGTTGTATGTAAAGAAAATATGAGCTCAAAAAGTACCTATTTTTTCTACTATCGTTGTTGTTGTTGCATTCTGACCCTATCAGCTGCTTATTCAGTTTTTGGCGCGTGGTCAGCTTCACATTCACTGTTTACTTCCTCGCGGAGAGGAGGGAGGGAGCACGAGGGCTACATGCGGCTCGCGGAGTCGTCAATGGCGGCGGGCACGCCCAGTGCGCGGGCACGTGGCATCAATCTATGGCCTGGAGTGACTTCTGTTTATTTCACATGAACTACATTTTCTTTCCAAATAACGACACATTAACTTATCTGTTAAAGAAAAGAGAGATTTCCAGCCTGATTTTAATGACGTGTTTTATCGTCTGACCTAGATTTCCAAATGTCTTTCTTGTACAACACTCTTATAAATAAAGATAAAATTCTTGTGATAAATGTAAACAATACGTGATAAAATGAAGTGTTTGAGGAGAACAGAGAAAGGAGTTCAGGAAACCCTCCCCCTCCTCCTTCTCTCATAGTGGACATCACATCCAGCACGTCTCTGTTCTCTCACGTTGCTCCCTTTCACTCTGCCTCCACTGTGAAGAAACTACACTACGACAGGAAGTTCAAAATGATTCCTCCACAATAAAAGCATGGCCTAAATTATACTCATTATTTGTTGGATGGGAGTCTCATCGCTTTTTTCCACCAAAGATGACTTGCTAACGCCCTATAAACATTTGATTAATGGTTGTTTTAGGTCATCAAAATATGAAGCTAGCAATCCTCCCAAAGCGGTTACACTCTCAGCCAAAACAAGCATCACATATCTGCTTTTTTTTTTGGCTATGGAGCGAACATCTTCCATAAGAATGAATAATAAACGCAATATATCCTATTGTAAGTAAGATGTACCTGATCTGCTCTTCTGTACAGTCTACCTTAGACCTTTTAATATCTAGAATATTATTCAAACAGAATACTACAGAGCCAAAACCAATAAATTGGCCGATGTAGTGCATGCGCTTTCTGGAGTCACACTCCATCTGAAAAATGTGAATGAAGTATTTATTCTACCCTTTTATGACCATGATTACAAACAGGACTTGTATTCTCAGAATGACTTTGAAGACTTTACATGATCAATATATGACAACAATGGAAGTATCAGGTTACAGTCATGATTTGGTAGGCAATCAAATCATAATGCCAGGATTAATTTCAAATATTTAAGTGACTGTAAGGGGAATTTGTATGAAGTGGATAGCAGCCACTTGCGCGAACTGTCGTAAAAAATTAATGGAAATCGCACCTTCGTTTTAACATCTTGTAAAGTATTAATAATAAGTAATGTTGCACTGTTGTTTGAAACGGGACAACGCCCAAACCTTGTAAGTTCATAGCGTAGTTTAGTAGCTGTCTACATTTAGCGCTACTTACAGCCCGGTGCTCTGAGACATATCAGTGCCATGTAAGGTTGGTGAACCCTGGTTATGTTCCTGCCAAAGTTCATTTTCCAAGCAGAGCAGATGTAACCTGGCTCTTCATTTTATTGATAGACTCTCGAGATTGAATAGACCATTGCAGTATAGGTACTAAATGTAATCCTGAATGAACAGCTTGACCCTGGACTTTGTATTTCTGCCTTAAGCCCGTGCTCCATCCTACTCTCTTTTTGCTGTTTTCTGCTCATCTGTCCCACTCCAGTTCCCACCAGTGCTGAAAATTTCATTTTAAGTTGGGGGTTAAAATCAGGCATATATATCTGAAAATTAGACCATTTCAAGATCACAAAGAAAGTCTTCACAGTCTTGCTTAACTATTATTATTATGATTATAACTACTATTTGGAATCAGAAATGCTTTATAAATCTCGGGGGAGAATTCAGTGTTACCAAAGCTCTTAATGTGACCCAACAGTAAGGAAATAAATAGGATAGAGGAAAAAAATAGCATTGGTAGAAACAATTAATACAGAATAAGCAGCAATTATCAAAGATATAGGAATATTTTCATTGTCTCTGCATGATATACATTGTGATTGTAGCAGGATGAACAGTGCACTGTGTTATGGCAGATTTATGAACAGATTAGTTTAAATGAATTCTGTATACGTTTGAGTGAGAAGTTATGCTTTTATTGTGAAATCTTAAACCGGAAGTAGTGCACTTGCGCACTTGTGAACCTGACCTACTTGAAATCTTTATAAGAACTCGATGACACACCGGATCAGTTTTTTGAAATCCTCACTTTCAGAGTCTTGTTGTCAATAAAACCCCGAAACAGACTCGGACTCATTGTTTTGAGCAGAAAATCAGAAATAACTTTACTTCAAGGTGTTGTCACATAAATCAGAGTAATTCTGCACAGTAAGAAGTGTGTGTCACTGTCACCAGATAAAATGCCTTTAATCGAGCTCATATCAGACGCAGACCTGGAGCGTTTGGCTTTGGAGCGGGTCGTCCCGGCCCTTCTGGCCCGGGGCTTCTACTACGTGGACGGACTCCTCGGGGACCTGGCCGGGGACGCGGTGCTGGATCAGGTGAAGGAGATGCATCTGTCCGGAGCTCTGCAGGACGGCAGGCTGGCAGGCTCCGTGCCGGGCATCCACCAGAGGAACATCCGCGGGGATAAGATCAGCTGGGTGAGCGGAGCCGAGCGCGGCTGTGAGGCGATCGGATACCTGCTCAACGTGATCGATAAGCTGATCTCCGTGTGTGCGAGCCGGCTCGGGGGCAAAGCGATCCGGGAGAGGTCCAAGGTAAGCGAGTGAGATCTGGGTCAAGTTCAAATATAGAAATAAGATTAACGCGCACCATAGTTTATCAATAAAGTCTGCAGAGAACAACAAGTGGTCTGAAGGAAACTGAGGAGCCATCAGTGGGAGACTGGAGAGGTCATCTTTTATTTATAATAACATTTAGCTGTCAAAACATGATGATTATATTACATTTTTTTATTATGTCTCATTTAAAAACATGGGTTTACCAATTGTTTTGACAGACAGGAACATAAGAAGCAAATCCCAACCTTAAGATAAACTTGAAAATAAAAACCATAGTCACATATTACAGGGTTCCTACACATCCTTAAAAAGTCTTAAATTCATATATTTCAAGACTAAGGCCTTGATAAGTCTTAAATTCATTAAAATATTATATTCTGGTCTGAAATAAATCACTCAAAGGTCTTAAATTTGACAGGGCAGGATTTGTTCATGTTTTTTTCTTTGTTGTTGTATATAAATTTTTATCTGCATCCTGGGTCACTGTTAACACTTTTACATTCAGTCATTCATCAGAGAGAATCACTTTATGTTCAATAAACCAACAAAAAGTAAACTCCAGTGAATCTCATGAAGTGACACATGTTATGATTTGATTGTAACACAGCAGGACCTTCCAACCATTAACAATATATAGTGTTTTTGGTCTTAAATTTCATTTAAGTGGCTTTAAAAAGGTCTTAAAAAGTATTAAATTTGACTTGTTAAAACCTGCAGGTACCTGTATTAACCCAACAAGATGTGAAAGCAGGATGACCAAGAATTTCTGAAACTTTTCATTTCATTTATTTATTTGTTCATATTTCATGGTATGCATAAAAAATATATGAACTTCATCATATACAAATGATAAGGGAAAAAACACATTCCATGCAAAAAAGAAGAGAAACTTCTTTAAGATATAAGGGATGCAGAAAAAAAAGAAGAAGAAGAAAGAAATGAAAATGATAAATAAAATGCACTAAAATCAATCAAATCTCAGTAGAGCAATTAAGAAATACTATGTAATGATCAAGGAACGGAGAAAACTTGTAAAAAGTGGTGCAAAGAGAGTAAAATTCAGACATTATCTGTATTTATATCAGTTCAAAAACACACATCACAAAGAGAGTTTGTGAGATTTAGAATCAGTTTTTAGATAATTATCATGTAGTGAATATAAGCAGGTGCTGTCTCCTAATTAATTCGGTCCAACAAAGCATGAATAAAACACCAAATAGTCATTTTAAAAGTTTATTCACGAAGCAATATTGCTAAAAGCGCCTCATTATGTTCAACAAAACAAGAGACTTGTAAATTTCCATCATTTACAGCCAAAGGGTGACCAGAGTATGAAAATCTAGAGAATAAATGTGGAATTTAATTTGATTTTTAAAATTTATTTACAAATGAATAAACAAAATAAATCTATTTATTAGATATGAATATTACAAAACAGTTTTCAGAGATGGTCAAAGTTTCATCCTGGCTCGAATTAATGCCGAGGAGACCACCAATCATCATATCCATCATAGCTACCATAGCATTTCTTGTATTTATCACCAGCTATAAACACTGAGTAGAGCAAATATATAAAATGAAGGTAGAGCTGCAATAACAAATCAATTCCTCCTTTTTTGATTACCATTTTTAAATCATACGTTTACTTCCCATCTTCACTATTTCCTGCGCCCTGTGTGGTGCTGCAGAAAACCGTTCTATTGGTTGTTGATGTTTATTTGCATCAGCTGAAACCCCTCCTCGTGATATGAAACATGTTTCATTCACTCTGAGTGCTTAATGGGATAAAGACTGACTGATTCACCAACCAATCTGAGAGCTGAAAATTGGCCTCAGAGTTTGTTAAACAAAGCAGCGTGCTCATTGTTTGTCTTTTGAAAGCTATCATGAGAGAGAACTTTCCCCTCTCTCAGCACCTCCTCATGATGTCACGGTGCCCTCTAGTGGCCTGAAAGTTTCCTCCCTCTTTTCCATGTTGTAAAAAAAGAGTCACACAGGTATGCCTGTTTTCAAAATTCAGGCCAATTTGTGGTCAGAAACACACAAGAATGTCCTCTTTTTGCGTGACTTGTCTAAAACAGAAACATGCTGTAAAGACGTAGGTGTCATTGCAGTGGCATGTTTGTCCTTCTGAATTGTGTAGGTCTTTTGGCAGCCGTCCAAGGACCCACTCCGGGCTTCGTGCCAAAGTCTCAGAAACAAGAACATGCTCTAGGAAGGACGGGAAATGTCCTGTACCAGCTCAGGTCCTCTGGGTGTCCTCTGCATGTTCCCATTTGAGGAGCTTTTGGTCGCTGCCTATTGTTCAGTTTGCCGTAGGTTAATTCAGTCCAAGGTTTGGTCGATTTCCGGTATCGTACAGGGCTCCACATAAAATACAATATCTATTGACTATGATTCCTGCACATTACACTGTTTACAGTCTGTTGCTGTAACTGCTACTCTGGCCACTCAGCACTCTCACTTACTACACCACACTTACTTCTTCCAGTACTCTGTACGTTCTCGGCCATAAGAAGAAAAAAAAAATGCAACCAGACTTGTTGAACTCTTGAAGATGTTTTAACTCCTCTGAAGTCGGTGCCTGATTTATGGATGATTCTAAAGGAGAGGTCTCAACCTCCCATACTACTTATAGATAACCAATCAATTACTACACAAGCCAAATAATAGGGCATCATGAGCTCTTTAAAGAGGGGGTATTCTGCTTCCCTATACCTTAAAAATGGATATAAAGTAAAAACACTGGATTTTCAAACCTCTACATAGTCAGATGTTGCAGGAATCTTGTATCTTTAGAACAATCTGTTCTACAAAATTGCGCAAGGCTTACTGAAATGATGAGGTCATTACATTAGTATCCTCCGAATGCGTCATGGCACACTGGAGGTGCGGGCCTCAAACATTAAGGTCGGCCCATAGCTCTTCCTTACAGGCCTCCAGAGGGCTGGTCAATCACAGGGAAAGGGTTTCCAGCGTGTGCCCATTTATTACCGGATCCATTATGGAGCGCAGCGTATTCTGCAGGAAATGTGTTGTATCAGCACTCCCAAAACTCAAGCAATTTCATTCCATACTTTCTCTTTTCTATTGGTGTCATTATAAAAGGACGTATTGTGTCAGTGAAGTTTTCATTCCTATAAAGGAATACAGATTGATTCATCAATTTATTAGACGAGACGTTACATCCCCAGTATTGGCCAATATTGGCTTAAACATTAAC
The DNA here is from genome assembly GCA_008086565.1 of Thalassoma bifasciatum. Classification (NCBI taxonomy): domain Eukaryota; kingdom Metazoa; phylum Chordata; class Actinopteri; order Labriformes; family Labridae; genus Thalassoma; species Thalassoma bifasciatum. The sequence goes on along the minus strand of RPOG01001370.1, from coordinate 124,911 downwards.
TATCGGACATCTGCCAACACATTGATACTGACCAATTTAATGTAATAATAATTTAATATTCAGCACCAAAAAAGACATGTGCAGCATGTTCTCTGTTAATAGATGTTATGTTTCCTCACTCTGTCCAACCAAATTTGCCCTGTTGTTGAACATAGTTACAATTGACTCAGAGAGAGTGTTTCGTAATGAAGTATTTTCATTATTTTGCACAGAAAATGAATACTATATAACAAATGTGATGAGTCTGCACTATGTCACTGTAAGCTAATTCTAAAACAGAGAAGAAGTGATGCAATTAGGTGTGCGGAAAAAATATCTGAATCAATGATTTGTTAAGTATTGACATATCGGATACCAGCTAAAAATCCAATATCGTGCTTAGAGATAGAGGGGGTACAGATTTAAAGCTGTTTTAAAATAACAACATTGAGTCAGGCTCGATTAAAAATGGTAATTTCAATCGATATATAGATTACTTTCTTAGTTTGTTTTCTGGATAACAATGTTATTTGAGTGTCGTTTTGATTTAAATCAACGCTTCTCAATATTTGCCCACTTTCAGTCCAAATGTTATTTTCTGTCTATAAATTAAACAAATGTTACTTTGACGGCTGATGTTTACTATGAACATTAAGACAATTAAACTGTTGCAAAAGGTGTGTAGGAGTATCAGTGGACTTTCTCACGTACACAAATACTCACTCAATTATTCACTCCCTCACGTACACACACCCACTGATTTACGGTATCCTCACTTCCATACACACACACGTCCAGCGTGTTCTCCCCATCTGCACGTGCGGCGGCGTTCAGTGAGCCCTCATCTCATGCATCTGTCTTTGTTATCAGATGGGACTTCCTTAGAAAACAAACCAGTCACAATGGGAATACGCAAACACACACACACACAGTTTGTCTTCTTTCCCTGCACGTGCAGCCGCGCACAGTGAGCGCTCATCACTCTCGTATTTGTTATCAAATGGAACTTCTCAAGAATACAGGTCGACCCTGTTACAGTAGGGATACACCCACAGGCAAACACACAACCAGGCCTCACACACACTTAAAGGTGTCTTAAACAGCAGGGAGAAAAGCTTTGTTCTCAAACAGATCTAAGAATAATATTCAAACCATAAAATAACTTTTATTTTGGATAATTCAGCGGATGTTTCATTTTTTCAGTCTAAAAACCCAAAGCAAAGAGCTGCGTACGCTGAATAGTACATAGCTGTCGTATCTGCAGACAGTCTGCAGCCTCACGCTCCACACGTAGCTCTGCCATTAAACCATCATCAAGCTGGAAACTTGCCAAACCACAGCACAGACGTCACACACACACACCCCCTTCTTATCCCCCCCCCGTCCTTCCCGCCCTCCATCCCCTCCTCTTTACTTCACCAGAAAGATAAGATAAAACTCAAAACAGCTCCTGGAGGCGTTTTGTTTTGGTGGGGTTTTTTCCCACACTGTATCATTTCCTGTCTGCCCCGCCCTCCTGTGTCCCTCCACAAAATTTCACTACATCTCTAATACTGTTTGTGTGTGTCTGTGTGTGTGGGTAAACACCTCAGTGAATGCAGGTCAAAAATCACGTGTGGTTTGCTTGTCCCCTCTTGTGGTTTTCTTATCAACATGCGAGGTTTGATGTACATGACGAGCCCCGCTAACGTCATTGGTGTTACATGGTCTGACACAATCTAAGCTGCTTGTTGTTTGGCTTTTATCATCCAGATGGTCTGATGAGATGGAATATGTTGGCTTTCAGGCGTCAAAATACAACTTTAAGAAAACCTCAGTAAAGATGATGATTCACAGAAAGAAATTTTGACCCAAATCAATTATTAAACATTTTTTAACACAACATAGTTTCACTGAGAAGTATCAGCTGTTTTTTAAATGGGTGTGTATGTGGTTTCTGGTGGTTCTGCAGCCAGCCTCAAGTGGACACTTGAGGAACTGCAGCTTCTAAGACTCCACAAAGACAGAAGTTGCTGCTTGTGAGCTATGCAGACGAATAGGACAACCCTGATTTTAAGACAACCCCCCTCTTTTCAAGACCAGTCTTCAGAAAAAGACTCTGATAACCAAAGTTGACTTTGTATAGCAAAACTGTTTTTTCATGAAGTTCTGAGAAAATCACTGAAATAATAAGAAACTGCTCCCATTTTTGGCTGTAAATGCAATCACTAAGATCTGTATTTCAAATGTGACTCCGAAAAGAACACTCACGTCGCAATTTCAACATTTTAAAACAAGGTATTCATTTACCATAACAGGAAAATCAATTTGCCAATGAGTTTGATGGGAAAAAAAAAGATAGAAAACATAACATTGGCATAAAAGAGACGCCCTGTTCTGATGCACTATTGTCTAACATTTCACTCTGTAACTCCATGTTTTGGCTGCATGGTGGTTATTTTACATCTCTGCTGCCTCGACCACCATCAGCTTAAATTTAGCATCATAACTCCCCTGTAGTCGTCTGTTAACTTGCCCAAGTTTTGATCCACTTTGCTCCAGGCAGTCACCAATTCTCCTCTGCGTCTCTAATGTGAGTGGCAGCCATGGAGGAGTCACTGACTTTGCAGAAAGCTGGCGCCCTCTGCTGTTGCAGTCATGTAGTGACCTCAGACGATTATCAGTATGTTTTTATGGTTGAACACTGATTATGACACTTTATCACATTTGATTAATGAAAAAAACCCAGTTCTATATTCAGGTCAATGATGTATGTGATGCTCATGGCACAGGCAGCCACCCTGAGGTAGAGGCTCATTTTGATGCTGCAGGCTGGAACTATATCACATGCAGCATATCTAATGCCTGAAAGATATTTGACATACTCAAACAGAGAGAGTCTTGTCTACGTGAGAGCAGAATGATCCAAAGCCAAAGGGCCTGGAATAACCTCTCAGAGACTCGGCTGTCTGTTGTTGCTGGAGGGAAATCCACAGTTGGAGTCTTTTGTTGACTTTGACACAGAAACTCATGTCTGATTGTCTGCTGCTGCTTCCTGCCAGGGTCACAGGGGAGGGGAAGGGGAGTTCCTCGCGTGCCTTGTATGAGAAACGTTTCCAGTTGAATCAAGCCAAAACGTGTTTCTGCAAAAGTTTCCAGTCTGACAAGTTCAAATATTTTGACTATGGCACAGCTTACATTAAATAAAGCTGCAGTAAACCAACCAGTATGTCTGTTTAGAAGCACTTTCCCTGCTCCTATAAATAAACTTCACATGCTTTAATAAGCAGAAGGACTTCATAAAGCCACCTTCTCCTCTTATCCTCGCCCTCACACACAGGCATGCAAACATTAACACACACAAGCAATCTGCGGACGTGCAGCTTAAGCCGTAGACACAGAGCAGCGACACACACACCTGATACAAGAAATATTAGCAAATGATCCTCCCACACACACATGCAACACACACAGGAAGTGTCTGTCACCATGTCTGTCCGCATACCTTGTGTTTCATCATGAGGTGGTGAAACAAAGCATCTTGTGTTTAATGTTGCAGAAATACTGCAGAAACGTCAGAGTAGTAAAAACCTGAATGTTTCGCTCACATCACATATTTTATAACGCTCCGTCTGTCCGTTTGTCTGTCCTCAGGCCATGGTGGCGTGCTACCCTGGGAATGGAGCAGGTTACGTGAAACACGTTGACAACCCAAACTCTGACGGACGCTGCATCACCTGCATCTACTACCTCAACAAGAACTGGGACCCTAAGGTGTGAACCACTTTCAATTCTCTCTCTCTTGATGCATTTTCAGCAAAGTTTGACAACTCTAATCTTACAAAAGCACACAAAATGTTCAGAACTTGACGAAACTTGTGAACTTATTCAAATTTTACCACCTCAATAAATGGAGTTACTACAGGAGTTCCTGTTTTACTTGCACAATGTCTTTCTGTGACTTCAGAGTGTCACGGAACTTGTTGTTGATCTCTGTGCTGTTGTTGTCCATCAGGAGCACGGAGGAATCCTCCGAATCTTCCCAGAAGGAAAATCCTACGTGGCCGACATCAAACCACTTTTTGACAGACTGCTCTTTTTCTGGTCCGACCGCAGGAACCCACACGAGGTGCAGCCGTCCTACGCCACCAGGTAAATGACCAATCACCTGTTCCTGACCTCTTCAAATCTCTACCATGTTAGATGAGTTTCCCGTATTTGACTTGTTCATCTGCTTTTAGGATCATTCTCTCATTGATGAAATGATTCATCAGGGATCACAGATTTAAATTTAACAAAACAAATATTTGTTCAGGCCTTCAAATCTTAGACTTATGTCTCATTAATTATAATCAAATTAAAATTCATAGTTCAGATCTAATAAATATATCCTGAAAAAGTAAACTAAGACAAGATGCAGCAAATGGACAGAGATTTGGCGCCCTCTGGTGGTGAATGTGTATAACAATGTGCACACAATCATGCTGTAAAAACAAAATAGAGATTTATGCACTGATGAAAATAAATTATAACATTGCGTCACATTACATTTTATTCACTTCTGTCTTTTTTAATCACATTTTCTTTTTATATATTGTTTAAATTTTTTACATGTTTTTGATATTTATGTTCTGGTGTTGTTTTATACTTTGCCCTTGTGCTTTTGTGGTACATGCAGGAAAAAAAAACATTTATACTGTGAAAATATGAGAAAAGAAATAATTTTTTGAAAAAGTGTCCTACAAACTTTTTGGTTATACTATATTTTCCCAATTCTGACAATTTCTCTTTTTTTGGGGGGGGGGGGGATTTACTCCTCCATATATCATTCTAATGAATCTATGTACTTATTAGCAACAAAAATGTGTGCATTTACTGCCTAAAGTTATATAGTTTTGCTGAGGGGTTGGGAAAAAATTGTTCCATAAAAGTATCTGGATTTTTTTTGTGTTTCAGGTACGCCATCACAGTCTGGTATTTCGACTCTAAGGAGAGAGCAGAAGCTAAGAGACGTTTTAAAGACCTGGCAGGTACAAACACGCACCCATACTGACATGACATAAAAAAACAAATAAAGTGTTAAAGCAAAACTGAGTTTTGTCATTCACAATCAACTTTTAGATTTTCAATTCAAAGCCTTTTGAAATGACTGATGAAGAAAACAAAATAGGACATAGAAAAACATGCAGAGGCATTAACTCATGGTTTCCTACATACATTCAGCAAATAAACAGTAAAAGTGTCGTCATTAGTGTTTGCAGAGATGAAAAATATTCTTTAACATATTTTTTTCATGTGTTTGTGTTTAGCGTCGGTGCAGCAGGGCAGCACCTCCAGCTGATCGTGAGGAAGCTCCATCATCTGGTGTTTGATTCGCTGACTCACAGGAGAAGGCGGCAGGACTCCACCTCACTATCAAAGCTTCTGAAAAGCTGAAAGAAATGGAAAAATATAAAAAGGTTCAAGGGATTATCTGTGTTTCCCAAATCCCTTCTTTCGGTAGCGGGGGCCTGTGAGAATTACCTGCCTGCACCGCTGTAGCCTGAACGTGATGATTTCAGGTGATTTACAGCTGCTTGGGACTTTTCCTGCTCTTCATGATGATCGTGCATTACTCTCTGCTGACTCCTGAGAGCCCCACTGAGACCAGAAAAAAGAGTGGACTGCACCTTTAGGCCTTGCCTTCATCTAGGGGAAAGATGGCCGACAGTTTAAGGTTTACAAAAGAACTTGAGACATGATGTTTAAAAACTGTGGAGATATTTCATGCTGTATACGTTAAATATCTGAAGACTCATGGGAGAGTTCTGTATTCAGTTAAGGAGGAACGTTAAAGAAATGTGTCTGAGGGATAATGAAGTCTAAATATACCCCAAACTATGTGTACTTGCTTTGTTATCTTCTCTGAAAGTATTAAAAAGTTTACCAACGTTGGCTTTTGGATTACTTTGTTACAATAAACCTACATTCAAACATGATTTCATTTATGAGAAAATACAGTCTTACATAAATATGTGAATAGATTAATGCAAAAATACATACACTGAAAAAAAGAAAAAGTTGGACCAACATAATCAAATTGTTTCAACTGGAAACACCTAAATGAATTAAGTTCGTTGAAATTATGTTAGTAAATTAAAGTAACACACTTAATTAAGTCAACTGTACTGAATAATACATTTTTTCAGTTTTCAGTTGGGTTAATGCAAAATTTTGATTAACAAAATGTTGAATCATTAACGTCATCCATTGTGTTAATAGGGTTTATTCATGTAGTATGAAGATCTCAATTCATTTAGGTGTTACCAATTGAAACAATTCAATTAAGTTGGTCCAACTATTTCCTTTGGGCAGTGCTGCTCCTTTTAGACCTAACAAGCTGACTTAAAACTTCGTTACTTTTGAATTGAATAATAGCTCTCTCAAGCTGTATAACAGAAAACTGCCTCTATATTTTTAGAAAACAGCGACCGTGTAACACAATGTGACAATCAACATGTTTCATCAAGGTGATAACACAGAATTTTGAGTTGATATGATACAGAAAAAAAAACATTGGAACACCACATGACTTCAGGTGATCACAGGTGTGTTCAGGTGTGCTCATGTGACCTTAACAGTCTCCAGTACCTGCCCTGATCCCTGCTCTGTCAGCGCTGAAGATTGTGGAGTGGATACCAACGCCGCCCCTGGATCTGGGTTTGAAGGATCAAACCCCACCAAAGGTAAGGACCTTCAGTCTGTGTCTGTCTGTCTTCACTTGCGTCTGCGTTGCGTTTGCGTTGCGTTTGCGTTGCGTCCGAATTTGCGCCGTTGCGACTTATCTCCAAAATAGGGTAGGCAGGGACTTGTGGGTCGAACCAGTGTATGAAAGTACACCTGGTAAGACAAAACAACATTTTTGTTTTAAAATCAAAGACATGGACCAATCAGGGCTCAGCATGTGACCTCAGTGTCACCTTCAGGTTCAATCAGGAACAGGTGAGAGTGAGCAGGAGGACGGCTCAGCCAGGTAGAGCGTCAGCTTACACTTTTACAGGTTGAGGGTTCAATACCAGTCTACTCAGAGTTTAAGTTTATAGAAAACTCACAAACATCATCTCAAGATCTTACAAAACTTTAGTAACAAATTGTGTGAAGATGTTGTAAAGATTTAATGAACATTGCAGGAAAGTTGACTTTAGATGTTGTGAGGAACTCTTAAAGATTTCATGAAGCTCTCAATAAAAATTAACTCTTAAATATCCTGAATAAAAATCCTTAAAAACAGCTCTAAATTATCATGTTAAGATCATGTAAAAAAAAAAAGTCTTCAATGTCTTGAAAAGATCTTGTAAAAAAACTCTTAAAAGTCTTGTAATGATCTTGTTTAAAAAATCTCATTAATATCTTGTAAAGCTCTTGTAAAATTATCCTTTATATCTTGTGAAAAATTAAGATAACAGCAAACTCTTAAACATCATCTTAAGATCTTACAAAACGTTTAAAAAGACTGTGTAAAGATGTCAAGATTTCATGAACGCTGGAAGAACAGTTGTAGATTTTGTAAAGAATTCTCAAAGATCTTGTAAAAACAAACTCTGAAATATCTTATAAAGATCATTTATATTGCTTCCAATTCTCTTTTCAAGATCGAGTACAAAAAAATCTCAGTAATATCTTGTAAAGCTTTTCTCATATACTCTTGAATATTTTCCTAAAATAATCTTAAATGTTTTCTTAAGATCTTGTAAAAGAAATCTTAAATGTCTTGTTAAAATGATTCTTTAAGATGCTGTCAAAATTATTTTGTCAAGATTGTTAACCAAAACTTAAAAAAAAAAATTCTAGATCTTGTAAAATCATGTTAAATATCTTGTACAGATTGTGTAAAAAGTGCTTTATTGTCTTGTAAAGGTCTTTAAAAATCCTATATTTCTTTTAAAGATCTTACAGGCTGATTCTTTTTGATGCTTATGTTTTACTGAGGCTCTACCTGACAGGTGTGTGACAGGTGTTTTACTTCAAACCATCTTTGCACTCATTTTTCATTAAGTCTTTGGGGAAAAAAAAGATTACAAAAATGTAAAGTGGCTTCTTGCAGCTGTTTCAGCTTCATGTACCATCGTCTATGGTGTGTGTTTGTGTTTCCTGCAGCAAAGCCCTCTGGGAGTTGAAGAGCTGTATGGTTTGATTCAAGTTTTAAATTGCATGATTGAGTTTAATGTTGTTTCTAAACTCTGAGGTGGTTGATGAGGTCAGAGGCCCCACCTGGACCACATGACTTCAGGTGATCACAGGTGTGTTCAGGTGTGTTCAGGTGACCTTAACAGTCTCCAGTACCTGCCCTGATCTCTTCTCTGTCAGCGCTGAAGATGGTGGAGTGGATACCAACGCCGCCCCTGGATCTGGGTTTGAAGGATCAAACCCCACCAAAGGTAAGGACCTTCAGTCTGTGTCTGTCTGTCTGTCTTCACTTGCGTCTATGTTGCGTTTGCGTTGCGTTTGCGTTGCGTCCGAATTTGCGCCGTTGCGTTTGCGTTGCGACTTATCTCCAAAATAGGGTAGGCAGGGACTTGTGGGTCAAACCAGTGTATGAAAGTACACTTGGTAAGACAAAACAACATTTTTGTTTTAAAATCAAAGACATGGACCGATCAGAGCTCCGCATGTGACCTCAGTGTCACCTTCAGGTTCAATCAGGAACAGGTGAGAGTGAGCAGGAGGACGGCTCAGCCAGGTAGAGTGTCAGCTCACACTTTTAGAGGTTGAGGGTTCAAAAGCAGTCTACTTAGAGTTTAAGTTTATAGAAAACTCACAAACATCATCTCAAGATCTAACAAAACCTTAGTAAAAAATTGGGTGAAGATGTTGTAAAGATTTAATGAACATTGCAGGAAAATTAACTTAAGATGTTGTGAGGAACTCTTAAAATCTCATGAAGGTCTCAATAAAAATTAACACTTAAATATCCTGAAAAAAATCTTTCAAAACAGCTCTAAATTATCATGTTAAGATCATGTAAAAAAAAAAGTCTTTAATGTCTTGAAAATATCTTGTAAAAAAAACCTCTTAAAAGTCTTGTTTAGAAAATCTCATCAATATCTTGTAAAGCTCCTGTAAAGTTATCCTTTATATCTTGTGAAAAATTAAGATTACAGAAAACTCTTAATCATCATCTTAAGATCTTACAAAATGTTTAAAAAGACTGTGTAAAGATGTAAAGATTTCATGAACATTGCTGGAAGAACAAGTGTAGATTTTGTAAAGTATTCTCAAAGATCATGTAAAAACAAACTCTGAAATATCTTATAAAGATCATTTATATTGCTTCCAATTCTCTTTTCAAGATCGAGTACAAAAAATCTCAGTAATATCTTGTAAAGCTTTTGTCATATACTCTTGACCATTTTCCTAAAATAATCTTACATGTTTTCTTAAGATCTTGTAAAAGAAATCTTAAATGTCTTGTTAAAATGATTCTTTAAGATGCTGTCAAAATTATTTTGTCAAGATTGTTAACCAAAACTTTAAAAAAAAAATTCTAGATCTTGTCAAATCATGTTTAATCTCTTGTACAGATTGTGTAAAAAGTGCTTTATTGTCTTGTAAAGGTCTTTAAAAATCCTATATTTCTTTTAAAGATCTTACAGGCTGATTCTTTGATGCTTATGTTTTACTGAGGCTCTACCTGACAGGTGTGTGACAGGTGTTTTACTTCAAACCATCTTTGCACTCATTTTCCATTAAGTCTTTGGAAAAAAAAAGATTAAAAAAAAGTAAAGTGGCTTCTTGCAGCTGTTTCAGCTTCATGTACCATCGTCTATGGTGTGTGTTTGTGTTTCTTGCAGCAAAGCCCTCTAGGAGTTGAAGAGCTATCTGAGTTTGATTCAAGTTTTAAATTGAATGATTGAGTTTAATGTTGTTTCTAAACTCTGAGTTGGTTGATGAGGTCACAGGCCCCACCTGGACCACATGACTTTAGGTGATCACAGGTGTGTTCAGGTGTGCTCATGTGACCTTAACAGTCTCCAATACCTGCCCTGATCTCTTCTCTGTCAGCGCTGAAGATGGTGGAGTGGATACCAACGCCGCCCCTGGATCTGGGTTTGAAGGATCAAACCCCACCAAAGGTAAGGACCTTCAGTCAGTGTCTGTCTGTCTTCACTTCCGTCTGCGTTGCGTTGCGTTTGCGTTGCGTCCGAATTTGCGCCGTTGCGTTTGCGTTGCGACTTATCTCCAAAATAGGGTAGGCAGGGACTTGTGGGTCGAACCAGTGTATGAAAGTACACCTGGTAAGACAAAACAACATTTTTGTTTTAAAATCAAAGACATGGACCAATCAGAGCTCAGCATGTGACCTCAGTGTCACCTTAAGGTTCAATCAGGAACAAGTGAGAGTGAGCAGGAGGAAGGCTCAGCCAGGTAGAGTGTCAGCTCATACATTTAGAGGTTGAGGGTTCAATTCCAGTCTACTAAAAGTTTAAGTTTATGGAAAACTCTCAGACATCATCTTAATATTTTACAGAACTTAAGTAAAAAATTGTGTAAAGATGTTGTGGAGATTCATGAACATCGCAGGGAGATTGATTGAAGATGTTGTGAGGAACTCTTAAAGATCTCATGAAGCTCTCATAAAAAATTAACTCTTAGATATCTTTAAAAAAATCTGTTAAAATTTCTCTAAATTATCTTGTAAAGATCTTGTAAAAATGAAAAACTAAAAAGTCTTGTACTGATCTTGTAAAAAATCTCTTTATTATCTTGCAAAGCTCTAATAAAATTATGCTACATGTTTTGTGAAAGAAATCTTAAAGATCAAGTGAAAAAAAGTCTTGAAAATACTGTCAAAATTTTTCATCAAGCTTGTTGACAAAAAATTTTAAAAAGTATTTTTCTAGATCTTGGAAAATCAGGACCAGTCTTATAATGATCTTGTGTAAAAATCTCTTTAACCACCTGAGGTTTTGACCTCTTAAGTTCTTGTAAAATACTTCTTTATACCTTGTGAAAAAATGTAAGTTTATAGAAAACTCTCAAACATCATCTTTAGATCTTAAAAAACTTAATTAAAAATTTGTGTAAAGATGCAAAGATTTCATGAGCATCACAGGAAGAACTGTTGACGATTTTGTAAAGAATTCTCAAAGATTTTGCAATAACAAATTCCCAAATATCTTGTAAAGATCATTTAAATTTCTCTTAATCTTCTTGTAAAGATCTAGTACAAAAAATATCTTTAATATCTTGGAAAGCTCTTGTCAAAACCTCTTGAATTAAAAAACAACAACAACAACAAAAAAACCCTCAAATGTCCACTTAAGATATTGTAAAAGAAATCTTTAATATGTTCTAAAAAAAAATTCTTTAAGTTTCTTTTAAAAGTATTTATCAAGATAATTAACAAAAAGTTCTAAACTGTATTTTTCTTGATCTTGTAAAATCATGTTAAATATCTTGTAAAGATTGTGTAAAAAAAGTGCTTTATCATCTTGTAAAGGTCTTTAAAGTCTTATATTTCTTTTAAAGATCTTACAGACTGATGCTTTGATGCTTGTGTCTAACTGAGGCCCTACCTGACAGGTGTGTGACAGGTGTTTCACATTTAACCATCTTTTCACTCATTTTTAATTTAGTCTTTCGAAAAAAAAGAAGAAGCTATAATTAAATCTAAAGTGGCTTAATCCAGCTCTTTCAGCTTCATGTATTATTGTTCATGGTGTGTTTGTGCCTGTGTTTGTGTTTGTGTTTGTGCAGATTCTGAAGAAAGCGGTGGCGTTGCTGCAGAAAGCCGCCACCATCCTCCATGCTGTTGGTGAGAGCAAGTGAAGCTGCTCTGTGATTGGGTGATTCCTGCAGCAAAGGCCCCTGGGAGTGGAAGTGCTGTTTGAGTTTGAATAAAGTTTTAAACTGAAATAATGAGTTTGATGTTGTTTCTAAACTCCTACCCCTTTAAATTTAGTTTTACCACAATTATAACATTAGGTAAACCAACAATTTTGAAGCATACACAGTGAATGTACGACACAACTTTGTTACTGCAGGGGGGCACTGACAAAGTCTCCAAGACGATGAAGGTGATGGCAAAGTTTCACTAAAGATGAGGCAACAGAACCAAAACATCTGTCAGGCAGAGCCAGAAAGAGAGTTAGGAAGAGAACCCAGAATAGAGAGGTCAATTATTTCAGCCCTTGACAATGCACCTGCCAGAAAATGTATCCCCCTTCTATAATCCTTAGGTGATGTGATAACATCATGTGGTTTATTTTGTCGACACTTCTCATCATTTATCAGAAAACTTGAGGATTAGGACTTATTTCAAACATATAACTTTTTTTTTTTACTGTGTTTGTTGTCAAAGATAAATCATCTTGTTTCAAGAAATGGACTCAGCTTGGATTAAGGAAAAAGATTTACTTAAATCTGCAGCTCATTATAAGCTCATGAGGCACTTAACTTCTCAATACAAGAAAATATGGCTGAAATGAGTTTTCCAGGTCTCTCTTAATCTAAAAAAAAAAAAAAAAAAAAAGCTTGACTCTAATGTCTTATTTTAAGATTTCTCACCAAGAGAATTTTCACTTGTTCTATCGGCAGATATTTTTTGCTCGTTACAAGCTTTTTTCTACAACTCTACACTTTAATTTTGCAGATGCTTTTGTTCAGTGTCTCGCTCAGGGACACGTCAACATGTGACAGGGGCAGCTGGTGTCGAACCTACAACCCTCTGGTTCCAAGTCCATGACTCTGCCACTGAGCCACGACCACCACCCTTTTTTCAGTTTCTAGAGATAACTGAACGAGCATTTCCTTAACACTTGAAAGGTTTCTAGTTTTTAAAAAGAACTAATTCTCTAGAGATAATTCCAGATCTCAGTCCCTCCCTCTTATGTTGTTTGTGCTTGGAAAAATCAAACAAAGAAATGAATCAACAACAACAATGAAAAAAACGTAATCCTGGATCATTTTTAACTCAAGGTCTATTCAGCTTTCCTTTTTTAAAAAAGAAATTAAGGAAATTGTTCAAGTCAAACCTGAACAAAAAATCCAAAATGTGAACTTATTTTCAGGAAGTTCAGTCATTTCTCTTCAAAAATTCTTTCATGTTCAAGTTTCTTGAGTATTTAACGAATCTCAATAATCACAGGAAACTACATGGTTTTGTGTCTCGAGACAGTAACAGGTCCCTAAGGTTTTTTAAATCTCAAAACACACGATAAAAGACATCCTGTGTAACAAAATAATCATAATCATAATCATCATGTGCAATTTTAATTTTGTTCAGAAAATCGTCATCTTCAAGGTATGGATAACTGTGCAAACACACATTTTAAAAAAAGAAAGAGAAAAAGGATAACATTTCCAACAAATCATGATCTTGTTTTTGGAAAATGCTCTTTATACGTCATACAAATCAAATCATATTCTTGTGCAAAGGAAGAAATCATCATGCTTTTGAACAGAATTGTATCATCTTCTTGAAATAAATCAATTTCTTGAATGTGTTACGACATAAATTTATTGTGGTGATGATTTATCTTTTGCACAAAGTTGCTTATTTTTTACACCCAAAAGGATTATTTCAGAGTTTTGTGTGTATCTTGTGCATGTAGGTTGTTTTTTTTTAGTTCACCAGATGGATTGTTTGTTGTTATAAACTTAACTATTTTGTAAGGAAGTTCTTGTATGTCTTACAGAAATCCATTAAACATCCATTAGAACAGGAATTAATGTCAAGTCAGAGAAGAAAACAAGATTTTGAAACATTGACACCAAAACTGAATCTGTAAAAACTTCATCCAGAACCTCATGGGTCTTTTCTGTGTTTCAATAAACTAATCCCAAACTTCTAACACTTCCACCAAACTGTTTTTGTCGTAACCCTCGCAGACAGTTTTAAACTATCTCCGCTCCGTCTGCTGTGAAACAACAGATCAGATTTAAAGCGAGTTTTATTCTTTCAGGACTCAATAACGTCTCCAAAGAGCTGTTTGAACTGAGCATCAATTATTCATCCACTCCCACACGCCTGCTCTGTGACAGCCGCTCGACAAATCTGCTGCATCAGTGGAATCTGTCTCCTCTTCGTCCTTCCTCGACGGTGGAGGACGCAGCTTTCACAGAATGCTAGAAGCCATTTTAGGAGTCAGAGTTAGCAACAAAAACCTCAAAGCAAAATACAAAGGATTTAGACTTCAATTTCTAGAGTGCGCTCCTAAAATCTGAGACGAATCATTTTCTTTTATTCAATCCTAATGAAGAAATCTTGCCTCTTCAGGAGTTATTAACATCTCTGATTACCCACCAATCAGCTCACAACAACAAAAACAACAAAAAGCTGGCTGTATCAAAGGGTGGAGGCCTTTACTTTAACCTTTCTTGAGGTAAACGTCACTACACTGCAAAACCCAGCCTTCAAAAACAAGAAAAAAAGAGAAAATTTGTCTTGTCAAGATTTTCCTAACCAAGTATCAACATCTAACCTCCATGAACCCAGAAAAGTTGTAGTTAAGGATTAGTGTTTTCTCACCAATAAAAAGTGCATTTTTCTTCATACACATTAAAAATATGAGACATCTTTTCTCAATATGTTGAAAGATATTCTTATATTATTGCAACTATTAAGATTTAAGTGTGTGAAAAGATCTGATATGAACAACTGACTGTGTTTTGTTCATGTTTCTCCGGCTTTAATATCTCAAATTACCTCAAAACATTTCGATTATTTTGAAACAAGAATTGTAACTTTACCAGAACTTTGTAGGATAAAAACAAAATCTGAAATGTTTTATATTTTGGTGTTGAAATAACCCTAAAAATATCACAGGAAAAATTGAATTCTCAGTCCAAAAGAAGAAATTGAAACAAATAGTTATATAGTTGGATTTCAAAATGCAGAGACAAAACTTCAACTAGTGAAAAACTTGTATTGAAGAGTGAAAGTCCTGAAAATCTTCAGTGCATTGTGATCCCAAAGGGGGAACATTATCACAGTTTCAGCTTCTGTTGATCTGTAGATAAAAAATTGATTTATTAGGGTCAAATTCCACTTGTAGTTCCCATGTTGAGCCTCTAGATGTCTCTGCAGCTCCATCTGTGGTTCAACCTGTGGAAGAAGAGAGTGAGGTGATGCTAAACCACCACAGTATTTTTTTTTAACGCAACTGTTGAGTCTTTTCTTTTACATGGATGAGAACAGAAACATTTGAAATCAACAGGTTTTTTTCCTCTAATTTAACTTTGAAAACACAGAAAAACAGTCAATGAGATGTTAAATCCTTCCCTGTAATCCTCAAGATCTGTGCTGACTTTTAGTGACACTCAGACAATTATTTCATGTTTTTTTTTCACCTCAATGATTGGATTATTGCAATGCTTTTCTAAAAAAATAGGAATGAATAAATCACCTTTAATTTTGCAAAATGCATCATCTCCAAACACCTTAAACAGGGACTTATTACTTGATTATAGTCAGGTGAAGGAGTTAGGAAGAAAATAGAAGAAAGTATCAAAAAGCAGAGAAAAAGAGAAAAGGTATGGAGGCCTTGAGGGTCAAAAATGAAAACAACCAGATTTGACAAACAAAACATTTCATAAAACGAGATGCTTTTGAAAAACATATCACAAGCTTTACACAGTTAACAAGCAAGTAGATTTCAAGAAACAACATTATGTAGAACAAATTTCACAAAACAAAATTAAACGGAACAAAATTTCATAAAATAAAGTCTCACAAAGCAACACAATTTGCAGACAAAATCATGAAACCAAATTAACAAAATACAACTTTTCACATACACAGTATTTAAAGAAAAAAAATAATTTTCCTGAATCGCAACCTGTTGTTAAGCACAAAATTAACAAAAAAAAACAACAACAGGCGAAAAAATTAATCAATGAAATACACAAAAAAAAAAATCACATTTCAAAAAACAGATGATATTTTAAGAAACTGACTTACACAAATGTTTCATTTTCTTGAACAAAACACATTTTATAAAACACAAAATTCCACAAAGCAAAGCAACATTTCACAAACACAAAATTATAACTAAAATGAAAAAATTTACAAACACTTATGCGTCAAGAAAAACAGCAACATAACACAAAATTTCATGTCAGACACAAACAACTTTAAAAAAACAAAAACAAATCCCCCCCCACAAATTTCTTAAAGCAACACATTTCCACAAAACAGAGAAAATTTCACAAATGTACCCAAAGTATCACAAAACCGCATGTTCTTGGAAACATTTCATCACACAAGAGCAATTTGTGGAACAGAACTTTTCACAAACAAAAAAAATGTTAAGAAATACTACCACATTTCTCAAGACTACCTTTGAAAACCACAAAAAATTTACAATAATATGACGACATTTCATTAAAAAGCAGAAAATCGTCTCCTTCTTCAGCACCATGGACAGCTCCCTGATGTTGATAACACCACATTCAAGCGCACAGACTGTAACCTGAACACAACTCAGTCAGACAGAGGGATCAATGAGTCCAACAAAGCAGGCATTACACATTTAACTGAATGATACATCTGCCCCCCTGCACTCCTGGAGTTGGCAGGTTTACAGCAGAGATGCATTTTTGCTAACAAGCGGGGCACATTGCCTCCCTCTCAAATCTCCCGCTGGCACGCACATCAGACCTGGCAACGAGTTTTATCCCACAGCGGTCCATTTAAAGTGAGTGGACAACACCAGCTGCAGCCTGCATGAGGGTAACTGGCAGAGAGAGAGAGAGTCAAAAAGTCTCCTGTGAGTTTTTATCTATTGGAAAAAACAAACAAACAAAAAAAACAAACAAAAAAACCCAGCATGAACAGTTTTTGTGTGAAAAAAGGTTATGACAGAAGTTTCTCCACTTGGTTCTCCTTTACCTCTTTAAACTTGATGACAATTTTTGGAAAAATATACACTTTCTTGTTTCTTTCTAATCTTGAATTTCACTGCGAGTTTTATCCTAAGATTTGGTTTCTGAGGAGTTATTTCTCCACAGACGTAGACCCTTCAGTGATCCCACAACGCAACTTCAAATGTACAGAGTTATCACTGATCCTGGATAAATATAATAAATTCAATATAAATTCTCTTTCAAGCAGCACAGAGTCCCAGAGTGATGATTAAATGCCTGACTTGTGTTCAGGAACTTAAACGTCACATCTTGTCTCCAGAAGCGACGCCGTGTCTCTAAAACACTTCTACAGAATTTTTGTGATGTTTTGACTCCCTGTGCATGTTGGGAATCAGGGAGATCAGCTCCTGAGAAAGTGCAGATAGATTAAAAAAAAAAAAAAAAAAGAAAAAAACTGTGAGGTTTCATCTCTAACGCTTTGTTTCATCATCCGTCCATCACGGCCGATGATGAAAGGCTGCTCGTTATGCCTGACGCTGTCCGATCTAAATTCCACATCAGACCTCCTCACTGAGACGGACAGCCAGAGGTTATTAGAAGGAGCTTCAGGTCCGAGCACCTCCACACACACGCACACACTCACACACACACGCCAGCGCTGCCTGTGATCTATGATTCATGTGTGCTCATTTAAAATAGTGTGAAATATTTAAAGTTGGCTGGGCGGCCTCAGAGGGTCGACTGACTGACCTCTCTGCTCTTATTACTGCAGCGAAGGAGGAGGAAGAGGAGGATGGGGAGGAGAGATGATACAGGCCAGAAGGAGGAGAGGAGAGGAAGGTATTAAAAGAGAAAGAGGACTGGATACAAGAGAGATGCAGTGATCTTTGAGCAGTGTTTGAAAAGAGTTTATTGTTTGTCTCATGGAAACAAAAGACAGAGCAGGTCTGGATTAGTGCCGGTTGAGTTGTTGGGGGGCGACAACGAAACAATCCTGGTTTCAGGAGTCGACGTAAAATCATGTAGATAAACGCACCTGATTGGACGCCTGTAGGTCTCCAGGCAGGACAGCTCTTCTTTAAAACACCTGAGGGGGCTTTCTTCTCTCCGCTCATCTTTCTGATAAAACACCACGATGAAGGTCAGGAGACACAGTAAAACAGTCTTACCTTAATCTTGTGTTATTCTTTCACCTTTCTTTCTTCCTTGTCTCTGAGATGCAGAATACATTCATAGTTCAACCTGGAAGCACTGAAGAGTGTATTTTTTAACCGTATTGCTCCAGCCTGCAGCTGTAAAACAGGCTGTAATGGCTGCAACATCATCATTTCAGTAAATCAAGAACAAAAAAATGTGTTTGTACTTAGATTGTTCATCAGTGGTTTCCAAAGTGTGGGTCGGGACCCTTTGGGTCGTCACAAAACACTGACGAGTGGGCCATGAAATCTCAAAAACTATTAGCGATTCCACATGTAAGAATCAATAAGAAACGGTTTAATCCATCAACATCATTAGCCTTTAGTTTTAACAATTCCCTTATCGAATTTCAACATCACATCAGTCAGACATTTACTATTCTACTCCAGCTAGATAAACTTGGATAGATAACAGTTTCCCTAGAAAACTCTGATTCAAAAGTGTCAGCTTGAATTTTTACTTACTTTCTTTAACCTCTAATGACCTGGCATCACATTTCTGCTTCTCAGACCCGTGAAACTTCAATTTTTTTAAACTTAAACCTACTAGTCAGGTTTAGGGACACTTCTAACGTCATCTTCATAACTTAACACCCATTTTAGTGGAAAAAAAGTGTAGTTATGAACAACACCACATTTAACTAAAAACTAGTAGCTAACTTATAACACTTATTAGTTCTTACTGATCCGAAGTAGCAAGGAGAAATTAAAAATGCACACCAGCAAAATGCTCAGGTCTTAAGAGGTTAAAACTGTAAACATAGAAATGTACTTTACTTCACTCTCAGAGATTAATATTCATTACATTCAACATGTTATACATCTCCTACTGTACCAAAAATGATGTAGAAAACACAGCTCTAGCTTAATGCTAACACATACGGGAAATATATATATAAAAATTGATATGCTAGCGGTTAGCATCCATCAATATTACTGTGGTTTTGAAACAGAATTTTAACTTTCATCACAGAAACATATCACAAATACTCTTTGAGAACAACACTGAAAACTCTGAATGTCATAATTCTAACTCATAAATATTTTCCAAAGAGGAAAATAAAAGAAAATGTACGTGCAGGCTCATGTCTGACCTCAGTGTACTTACGGCTAGCCCAAGACTCCAAAACAACTCAAAGTATTGCCATTACCACTTCAAGACACTAGGTGGTCAACGTCAGTCAATAACAAAAGAAAATATATACTTTTTTTTTTTCGAATTTATTGACGTTCAGAAATCCAGATTCAGTGACCAATTAAAAAAAATATTGTGGAATTTGCCTCAAGGAATTACATTGCAGCCATTGCCACCTCTTTCATGGCAGCTGCAAGAATCTACTGGAGCAATTTTTAGAGCATTTTTGTTTACAAGTCATTTAGGGGCCTTTTACAAGATAACAGTTTCAATATTTGAAATGAGGGCTTTTAAAAAAAATGTTGTTTGTTGATCTTGTGCATTTGACCCAAAGGATTATATCGCAACTATAACAGCCTTTGTCAGTGCTGCAGGCTGAAGCAATAAACTTCATCAATTTGGTTCCTTTTTTTCCCACATCTGAGTCATTTAAATCCCCCCAAAACATAATAATCGTGACCTTTTTCAAATACCTTTCCAACAACATTTGAAACAAAAAAAGTCTTTGAAACATAAAACCGTTTCCACAGGCCCCAATCATCTTCCCTGTCAACTTGTACAAGATGTAAGAATCAAAAAACAAACAGAAAGGAAAAAAGTAAAGAGGGAAAAAGCAGCTCACTGGGATGTTGCAGCATTGGTAACACTTTGGCGGGGAGCGGGATGGCTGAATGTGTCAAACAGAAGAAATGATGCAATCTGGTAACAAATTTGAGAGAAATTTTTATTATGAATATGGCACCTGTAAGATGGTCAAAACCGGGTTACAGAAAGACAACCATGTGTGTGACATGTTCCTCTGAGCGGATGAGAACCTAGTAAACTTATAAAAGAACAACTGCTATAAAAATGAAGTATGTACATATTCAGATTTGCAGCATTATTCATGGAAAATTAACTCAAAAAGATGTCTCTTGAAAATAATAAGAATAAAAAATAAGCCAGGCACTCAAAGTTAGCATCAGTTAGTCATGTTTTTCCCCTCTTCCGTGAGGAAAAAAAGAAGAAAATAAAAAATAGAAATGTACCATAGTTTTCTCTTTTTTAATATTTTAATTTGTTTGTATTTAGAATTTTATAACACTGTTAACATTGATAATAAGAGATTCCCTCTCTCCCGTATTTCAGCTACTTGGCACCAAGTTCCTCATAAAAGAATCTGTATAATTGTACAAGAAATAGTTAAAAACACAGACACAGTTTTTTCACAGGTAAATGAAGTGATTTTTCAATATTTGTAATTCTTAAACACTATGTATTTTTGACAGCAGCTGTGATTAAGGTTTTTACGTTTTTAAAATCACCAGCAAAGTTTTCATTTTTCGACATAAACACAGAAAAAACATTGAAACAGCTTGGACCGGCTGTTTGGTTTTTGTTACATGTGGGTGTATTTCCTAGTTTCGTCTGAGTTATATGCCCCTCCTCCCGCTCCGTCATCCCCCTCTTCTTCACCAAATGGGGACCTGCCTTTCCTTTGTGCCCCTCCCCCCATTTTCACGCAAAACCTCTAAAAGTAGAAAACGCTAAAATCCAAAGGAGCGTGAACAAAATGCTCCTTTAATTTAACATTCAACCGACAGAACCAGCGGCCCTAGTCACATTCCCCAAAATGAACACGAAAATAAATAAATCCACTGTTTGGCTACCTAACCGACATGTTTGTTAACATGATAGTTGCAGTACAAGACATTGTTTGTCACAGAAAGCACAGACGCTACAGCTTGTTTTTCCTGATATGTGGGGGAGGGGGAATAGAGGCCTTGGTCGGCTTGAGAGTACAGACTTTATTCTTTCCGCAGGCCTCCATTGCGTCCCCGTTTGGGCTCGACACGCGTAAAAAAACACAAAAACGCAGGACCGGAAAAAACAAACACAAAACGAGGGTTTGTTCACGTGAAACGCATCAGACGAACTTACTAAACATGCAGTTCAGTTTTCCAAAACACCTATAAAAATAGATTTATAGTGCGAAATATTTTTTTCTTCTTTTAATTTCTTAAGAAATCTTTAAAACCGTTTTTTATTACGTGTCCTGAAATAGATTTTTTCTTCCCCCCTTGAACCACTTGTGTAACTTTGTTTGAGAGAAGTTTGCGCAGGAAGTCAACAAGATTGGTGGGAACCAATGAAATACACCCAATGCACACAAGAAGCCCCAAGGGACTCTGGGAAATGTTTCACAACTGAGGCTTTTATGGTTTTCCAGGACTACATCTAAAAAGAACAAAAATGCTACTTTAGGCTTATTCCTCATCATAATTGAATTCTATGTAGGTAAATAGTTATTAGTTTATTCGTATGCAAAAGCTGGAAACTGTGTTTCCCAGAATTCCTTAGCGGCGAAAACATGGCTCCATAAACCTTTGAGCTAGTTAAAGAATCTTTTTCATCTCTGAGAGAAAGGACAGCAAGATAAAGAGGTTTGTATAAGACTACACAACAGCAAAAAGCAATAGCAGAGAGAAAGAGAGAAGAATTAGAAAACCAACTAAAAAAAGGTTTTACAAAGACAAAAAGGAAGCAGCGGAAAAAAAGGTGGACTCTACAAACTTTTTTTTGTTGTTTTTTGCAAAGGCCACCGAACACGAAATTCCACAAACCTCCACTGGTTTCACTAAGACTGCAGATAGAGGGAGAGAGGGAAGGAGACGGGGCGCAAAAGGGAGAGCAGAGCCACTGTTTTTTGGCATATCAGTCGTCCAAAAAGGCTCCACCCCTCTCCCAAATATGCCCCGCCCATTGCCCCTCCCCCACACTAGAGAGAGCACAGAGAAGACAAAGGACAAAAACAGCTACAGTAGCTCAGTATATACTGCATATAGTCAACACACACAGAGAGAGAAGTCGCCATGAAAGACTTTTTGACAGCCAGTGACACTAAACACATCGGTAACACGTTTTTACGGCTTAATCACACTGGGTAATAAGGATGACGGGATGGTAAAGACGGGGCTGTCAACTTCAAAAAGTTGGATGGATGTTGTGACAGTTTTTTTAACCATTTTAAATACTACTTGTTCTCATCTTTTTTTTCTTTTTACCAAAAAAATCAAAGAAAAAAATACAAATGAACGAGAATCACAGTGCTTTAAAACACCAAACGTGAGAAATCTTTTTTTTTTTTTTTTTTGTATATTTTTGTTTTTTTGGCAACGGAGGCAGGGGAAGAAAAACACAGAACAGAAAAACAACGACAAAGACAACATCTTTTAAAGGAATGTGATTTTTTTTCTCTTCCTCAAAAAAATTCATATTTTTTCGTACTTATTGGATTGATTGTTTTGATAGTTTGATTGATTGAAAAATGCAATGTCTTTATTACAATCTCCTTGTTGATATGTGGTTTTTTCTTATCACAGGGTCCGGCGATGAGATGGAAGAGAGTGGATTGTTAAGGAAAAAATCTTGTGGAGGTGATTCTGGTTCAGGAAGAAGAAGAAGAAGAAGAAGAAGAAGAAGAAGAAGAAGAAGAAGAAGAAGAAGAAGAAGAAGAAGAAGAGGAGGAGGAAGAAGAAGAAGAAGAAGAAGAAGAAGAAGAAGAAGAAGAAGAAGAGGAGGAGGAGGAGGACAACAAACGAAGACAAAATACTGATTCAAACAAACAAAGAGTTCAAACAGGAGCTGGTCGAGGTTTTCAACATTCATTTTTCAAGTTAGCATGACTAGCATATTAGCCTCAGTTTGACTGAGAATTAAAAGTGATTAAAGTCAGAAAACTCATACAATAAAATAAACTCTATGCAGCCTAAAATTCAACCAATCACCTCCATGTTGCCGGGCAGAGCTGCCCCTCATCGCCCAATCAGATCAAGCTCTTTTTTTTTAAAGAGGGACACACAGAGGTGATGTGGCGGATTTCGAGGTTCTCAGGTTCCTGCTGTGTTTCTGACTTTCCTGAAGGTCAGATGAGAAAACAATGAACTTTAAACTTGTTCCCCCTCCAAAAGGAAAAAAAAAAAATCAGAAAACACGATCAGTCTGTCAATGAGCTGTGGGTCGTTTACAGCACCCACATCAGCCAGCTGAATCAGGGTAACTGGACGGTCGGTAGCACCATGAATCTGTAGATCGACAGATAGAAATGAAGACAGGAAAACTGAGGAGCAGTTAGACGGGGTGAAAGAAAGAGAGAGAGAACGACAGATTGAGATGTAAAGAGATGTAAGAGGAGGTTATGTTTGGTGCGAGACCTGTAGGTAAACTCCTGGGATAAAGAGGAAGTAGTAACATTCGATATTTCACAGGTCATTACCCGGCTGAAATTGCTTTTTTTTTTTTTTTTTTCTTCATAATGCTTGATTTGTAAGTTAAGTCTGAGCTAGAGTATTTTATAAAAAAAAACGAAGAAGTGAAATAAAAACAGCATTAATTCTCTAAACTATTCCCTCAATCGAGAAACGTCCTCAAAAACCTTTTTTCAAAAGATTATCTCTGAGACCTTTTCCAGGCGCAGGAAAGCTCCCTCTTCTTGGTTTAAAAACTGCTCATGTCTTGATCACATCAAGAAACAAACGGAGGAGCGCCGCAAAGAGTTTCTGTCCGTTACAAATCCCTGCACCGTCCTCCTTTAAATAGAAACAATCAGCATCTTCATAAAGATGCAACAGAAACAAGACAAATAATAAAAATTATCCCCGTCAGGCTCCAGCGGAGTCCTTAGGTCGTATGAATTCTCTGTAGGCAAAAAAAGGAATTCTTTACAGTAAAGAATTGTCAGTTTTTTTTGTTCGTTTGTTCACGAGAAAAACCTTGCTGATCGCAAGAAACAGGAGCAGAGAGAGACTGAGAGAGGAAGAGAGGAGGATGAGGAGAAGAGAGGGAAAAGATAGAAAAGAGGGACATGTCTGAGGGTCATTCATGTCTATTACACAAGCTCAGTTGCTCAGATTCAAAGTGCTAGAGTACATCTGTCATCCTTCCCTGTCCTTTCTCCCTCTCCGAAAACACAGTGCTGTGTTAATAAAAGATAGAAAAGTCTTTCGTTTTCTTTACTAGTGAGCAGTCTTTACTTGGACACAGTCGTTGATTCCTTAAACACAGTAATACGGTCTTGAACATTTCACGCTAATCCTCCTTCCTCTCCAGAGTTGTCTGTGTGGTGTGGATCCCGTTGCTGTACACTGGGAACGGTAGTGTCGAGAAAAGTCCTTCCGCTGTGGTGAAAACATTCGCCGCAGTCGGCATCTGGCCTCCGAGGGCGCCGTTAGCACCCGACGCGGCGGGAGATCCGACGAACGGGCCGGCGGCCGCGGCTGCCGACATGTTTAACCTGTGGACGTGGTGGTAGAGCATCTCCATCGGCGTCTTAGGGTCCAGGCCGAACCCTGAGCCGTCCACAAAGTTCATGGCAGCGTTTGGGAGGAGGTTTCCTTGAGCCATGGCCAGTGTGACATCCGCCGGTGCGTACCTGATGGTGCCAGTGGTGTAGACCCGTGGAGCCGTCGTGCTGGTGGATGCCAGAGTCCCTGTGACCCGGTGGACCAATGGGAGCACCACATTCCCAGCCTGCAGACGCTGCAGCGCCTCAAGGTCGCCGGAGTACAGCAGCGATGAGGAAGAGGTTGACGAGGATACAGAGGAGGATGAAGATGAGGAAGAGGAGGAGGAAGTGGTAGGAGTACCTTGTTGCTTGTCTCTTGGGGAGGCAGAGAGAGGAGGGGAAAGGGGGTCGGCGGAGGAGGCGCTGGAGGGAGGAGCTAAACTTGCAGCGCTGGAAGCAGACGATGGGGCTGAACTTCCGTTGTAAGGTGGCTTCCTCACTCCTCCTGCTCCCCCCTCAGTCCCAGGAGGGGTGAGGACAGAGTCTGGGATGGCTACCTGTAGTGAGCCTCCTTGCGGGGAGGGGAAGGAGTCATGGCTGCCAGGCGCCGCTGGCTTTGAGGTCATACTGTACGGAGACTCGTTTCTGGAAATCTCCCTGTTGGGCGGGTAGTTCCAGATGCTGCTGTCGTTGTCGAAGTTGATCGGTTCTGCCATTTCCGTCTTGATTTTCAAGACCGACGATGCGCTCGGGCTGTTCGGCGAGCCAGCCGAGGCGAGGAGGTGGGAGGAGTTGGCGGACGCAGCCTGGGAGGGGTCCACCAGCGGGGTTTCTCCCATTGCCACCGGGCTGGGCGTCGTCGACGACAAACGAAGCCTCCTGCTCCGGGATCCGTCCCATTTCTGCACTTTCCTCCTCTTCCGCCTCTTCAGGAGCTTGTTCCCCGCTTCACAATTTTGCACGCCTCCCTCCTCTACCTCGTCATCGTCCTCCTCCTCCTCTTCTTCCTCCTCCTCTGATGAAGAAGTCTGTGTGTTGTGCAGCTGAACTTCTTCCCCCTCTCCGTAGTGCTCTACTTTGATATGAAGCCCTCCCAAATTTCCCAGTCCCCCAATGGCGCCGAGTCCCCCCAACCCTCCAAGTCCTGCTAATCTTCCCAGCCTCCCTCCTCCTCCGCTCCCTCCTCCACCTCCTCCTCCTCCGCCCGTTTCTTCCACCTCCTCCGCCTCTCCATCAGAAGGTTCCAGACTGTCGTCGCTGTCCTGGCTCTCAGGGTTACTCGAGCTGTCTCCTTCTTCCTGGCGTTTCATTTCTTGTTCCGAGGAGCAGTGTGGTTGGCCCGGCTGCTGTCGCTTACTGTCCGCCTCCGGGTCCTCGCTGCGCTCTGATTGGTGGCCGGTCTTTCCTTCATTCTTGGTGTTTTCATTGTCTGTTGAGGAGAAAGAAGCACAGACTTTAGACTACTCCAAAACAACATCTTATTTTAAAATGGCCTTTCCAATAGGGATGGATATTCATAAGATTTTATTGATACCAATGCCCCTTATCAAACCCTCCTGTGAGTTTTCTGTGTACAAAAAGAAGCTTTAAAGGTTTTCCGTGTAGCATTTTATCGCCTTTGCAAGTGAATAAATATTAAATTGGTCAATGGATTTAGATATTTATGAATGTAAATTGAAAAAAATAAATAAAAATTCTACATCAGATGACATCAATGTGTCGTTTTGTTGTATGTTATTGACTGAAGTAGGCAGCCTAGCAATGCTTCCAGCTGTTTGGAACCTTGCGCTTGCCGTAGTTATGCAGAAATCAGCCATGAGCCTGGGTTCCCTGTTTCAAAAACATTTACCTGCTAGTATTTTGACATTTTTGAGTTTTACTTACTGGCCACAAAAAGTTATCATGATATGTTTTTGAGATAAAAGTTGAAATTCTGGGTTGAAACTGGAGTTATATCGATTTATGCTAACTGCTAGCATATCAATGTAATTCCCCATGTATGTTAGCATCAAGCAAGCGCTGTTTTCCATATCGTCTGTGGTAAATTAGGAGATCTGTAACATCTTGAATGTATTGCAAATGAGTCTTTTGTGCTAGAGAAATGTATAATACTTCGTGTGTTCCTTTTTAAAGCTTCTTAAGTAAAACTTGAAGTGGAAAATCCCGAATCAGAGTTTTCTTGAGAAACTTTTATCTATCTACTAAGCTTCGATACTTGGGGTAGGAAAATCAACGCAAGGTCTGACCGCTTAGGCGTAATGTAAAGAATCGATGAGTAAATTGTTAAGCAAAAAGGCTAATGACGTCAATGGATTGAACCATTTCTTCACTTAACAGGAACCAGTTCTTGATTCCCAACCCTAAAGCTGGACTGTGCAGAAAACAACCAAAAGAGCAACCGTTCCTTAAAACCTCTCTCCTCCAGGACGTTATCGAGTGTTCACTTGGAATCCCCTCACGGCAAACCTCAGGTGTTGACCCTTTTATTTTCCCCGACAGTTTTCTCCACGCGTCTCGTTGTGTCGTGGACGCACCGGTGTGTGTTCGGTATCTGTAGCTGCTGCTGTTCAGGCATGTTGGCTCTGTCCACTTCATTACACACACAACACACACACACTTCAAACCCTGCCAGCTCACACTGAGGCCAGCGGCTGCCCAGCTGGCAGCGCTCACACTCCCCGATGGCACCTGAAATGTCGACTCAATTGTATTGTCTGGGGAAAACCTTGTATCTCCATTAAGAAAGCTCAGGCAGGAGTCAAAAATAAAACCGCGGCTTTAAGTGACACCAAGGGACGCTTTAGGTTTGGTTTATAGACAAGCTTCTTATTTCAGGATATGTCAGGCAGATGACGATAAAGTCCCCGACTTATTTCCCTTGTTGGCTCTTGAGTTCCCACAGATTAATAAGGATGGAGATATTTCATCAACTTCGACTTGAAATATGGATTCAGAAAGTTTAAACTTGCATTATAAACACTGTACAAATGGCAAAAACTCAATATCTTACCAAGTATGTTTCTCGAGTTTCTAGTTAAAACATCTCATCGCAATTAATTTAACACCCAGTTACCCAAAGGGAAACATTTCAGTCAGATATATTTTGAATATCTTGTTAAGTAAACAGTCTTAAAAATATCCCGATTTGAAATATTTCTCAGTTGAAACAAGCTTTTGTTGACGTTGTACGGTTTTTAAGCTGCTGAGTTACAACAACTTGTTTCAAGAAATAGACTCAGCTTGATAAGAAAACAAAGCTTCATTTAAATCTGCAGCTCATTATAAGCTCATTACAAGAGAATATGACTAAAAAGAGTTTTCCTAGCTATTTTCAAAGTCTCTCTTATAAAGTAAAGCTTTGATTTAATGTCTTATTTTAAGATATCTTATTATGAAAATTTCCCTTGTTCCATTGGCTGATTTGTTTGCTTATTATGTCAAGATAATGGCACTAGCGTTTACTTAATACATGAAAAATTTTCAATATTTTGAGATAAGACGTCTCATATTTGTATTTGTATCAATAAAAATGCATTTGTTAATAGTGCCAACACACTAATTTCAAAGTGTTTATGGGTTCAATGAGGTTAGATGTTTTTACTCTTGGAAAGCCAAATTTTCTCGTTTAACTGGCAGATAATTTAGCATAATGTAATTAAAACATCCCCAATTTTTGTGTATTTTTTCTTGTTTTTGAAGGCTGGGTTTTCTCGGGCTGGTTTTTGCAATTTGCAAATAAAAGATTTTATCAGTATAAAACTTTGAGAGGTGTTTTTTGGACTCTAGGTGCACTAAAAGATGAGTTATCTTGTCTTACCATGCAGGCTAAAGGAACTATCGTTATGTTTAAACCTCATTTTCATCTTAAATAAGCTGTGATAGCTAGCTGGTGTTTGGTGTTGAATTCATTGACACCTGTGGTCAGAATAGGTAGTGTTTTTCCCGGATCAAGACTTCATCCCCCACCGTCATAAAGATGTGACTCTTGCCAAGGTGTTTGCTCATTTTGGTAAGTGGATCTTCTTTTCAACACTTCTCTCTTTGTTCAAGACAACAAGGTGATGAGGTTATGTATTAATTTGTAGCTACACTGCAAACAAGTAGGAAAACAATTAAAAAACCTACAGATAAATTTAAAAAACTAAAGTAAAAGCGAAGCTAAACGGCCTCTTTGTTTTGGCATCTTCTCTCCCGTCCTCCCTGTATCTGTACAGATTGCATCCAAACAGAACAAAGGTCAAAGGTCGAACATCTCATTTTAGAATACGTTGAGCCCCAGCACCTCCGGCCTGTCTGAGCCCGGCTGAAACTGGCCGCCTCCTGCAGCATCTGGCGTCAGTTTACAGCCGACACGGTGCCAGAATCATTCTCCTCCAGCAAGAATAACAGCTGGCACTGATTCTCATCATGCCAACGCAGGCTGCAGGACTCGATAATATTATGCTCAAGGTGGAAGCCCTGTATTGGTTTTAATTCAACCGTACTGGCTCTGAGTGAGCGGTGTCTTCTTCTGTATTGGCTGCTTGAGATGTTGGTGGCACATGCCGAATTAATCCTTGATTTGTATTTCTAGGTGTGATTCTTGTTGTTAAGATCTAATTTCTTCTTCTGTATGAACGCTCACATCGTGTTCTGGTTCCTGTAATGACGGTAAATATACTTCTAACCAAAACTGTCTACAGTATCCCCATTTAAAAAATAATTTGTCTTATAAAAAGAAATATAGAAATTTATTGTACCAAAGCTTGTCTGAATTAACTGATTTTTTAAGGCTGTGTGCAGAGATTTCCCATTGTCCTATATTATATTTCAGAACTCACATAGATTCACTGTTTTGACTTTGATCGTGTACACTCCCAATTTATTTGGATGAGCATTTTATCGTTTAAAGCAGGGGTGTCCAAACTTTTTTCCAAAAGGCCCGTATCACATATTGTGAGAATGACCAAGGGCCAACGGTTCTTACATACATGTTTATTAACAGTGAAAGTAACAGGAGTGCCCAATTTGAGAACTATTTCGTTTTGGCAGTTTCAGCATAAAACAAACAAACAACTAAACAAAAAACTGTCTCCAAGTTCAGTCAAACATGGTAGTGTTATTATCACAGACCTATGAGATAAAACCAAACCTGAGAAAAACATGTTGTTTTTAAGGATCAGGATCTAGAATTTATCACGTTTGTTTTTAGACAGTTATACCAACATTTATAACTCCAAATATTTCTGATCTTGCATTCTGAACCATTTTTTAATAATAATAATGAGTTTCAAAAACTCAGTCACTTTACATCGAAATGTTAAAAGTGCATCAACTTCTGTCTTTTCTTCACCATTTCGTAGCTTAAATTTAGTCTTTTGTCTTCTCATGTTTTTATTTGTTGTTGTTGTTGTTGTTGTTTTTTTAAGTTGCCTATGCACAGTCTAAATTTTTGTGAGATGTTACCAGATATATTTCGGGTTTTTTTCCATGCATCTGGTGGAAAATGTAAATGTACACAACTAGAACATAATTAATTTAAGTTACAAAATGAATACATATCAAAATGACAGCTGGGGGCCGCGTGAAAATAGACGGTGGGCCACAATTTGCCCCCGGGCCTTAGTTCGGACACCCCTGGCTTAAAGAATAGACTTTAAAACAGGGTCACTATCACTGCTTATTTGCTCTTAAATATTTACTCATTTTTAAAAGTCCTGGTATCAACACACATTTATCAAGCCTGTTTAAAAGATGTAAGAAAAGTCGACAGGAGCAATATTCCAGTGAAACAAACATACTTCTGTTGCTCTGTGGATCTCTGGATTACCTGTGTTTGAAAAGAAAGTGGTAAAAGTTGACTTTAGGCAACAGATTTGTGGATAAGATGGCAACACTTGGCCTTCACGCTTTCTAAAACAGGATTTTGTTGCCTTTTTCTGTCGTTTGTTGCACCTTTTGGAGAGCTTTTCTTTCATGCTTTGTGGCCCCTTTTCTGTGTAGTTGTGTGAGGCTTTTGGGTAATTTTGTGTTGTTGTGTTGTTGTGTGGAGCTATGCAGTGTTTTATGTCATTTTGTGGTTTGCAGCACTGCCAGGAAGTGCTCAGTCCCTGCAGCAGTTGGCGTTCATCTCCATCCAGGCTGGCACAAACGGCACACTGGCACCAACTGATAAAATATCTCTGGCTGCTCTGATTGGAGCTGTTTACTGCTTACGGCTGGATATATACTGTAGGAGATGCTCTGTATGAGTCTTAAAGGTTTATATACACATTTTTATCTTAACATTATCAGATAAAACAAGCAAAAGTTATTTGTTTGTTTTTATATTTTCTCCTCCTTTTATTATCCGGCATTACATCAATATGATTGTCTCCACTTCAACCTTTTGCTCTATAAAATTCATTTTTTATTAATTTATAACTGCATCCATCTTCTCTGCTCAACCTACCAGAGTTTTCTTTGGACTCAGACTCAGAGTCTGAGGTTTCAGAGGACTCTGAAGTTTTCTCAGGCAGGTTTGGCAGCTGGGCGATGTCTATGGGCGTGTCTTTGTACTCCTGGTTACTGTGAATTAAAACAGAAAAGAGAAGAAGTTTTTACTTCATTTGTTTTGATTTTTATTGGGACGTTATTGCTTAAATGACGGATCCAAGTTGACCTCTGACCTGAGGACGTAATTGACCCAGATGACGTTCTTCTCATTGGCGTTCTTGGCGTTGATGGCGATGGTGGCGCTGGACTGAATCCAGATGTAACCGCCGTTTTTCTGTATCCACCGGTAGTACTTGGTCACGCACTGACCTTTATTCATCACTGAGAGAGAGAGAGAGAGAGAGAGAGAGAGAGAGAGGTGTTATGTTTGATTTTGTTCCTGAACTGTCGGACATCACTCTGTCGGAGCAGGTTGTTCATCACATGTGGAGAAAAAAAACGCACAAAGGATGAGAGTTTGAGAAGAGGGCGAGCGAGGTAGCCAGAGTGTGGGTGAGAGAGAACAAGCAAGAGAGAGAGAGAGGCAGTCATCAGGTGTCATGTGACAGCTGGCTGAGAGCTGCTCTACTGCCGCCGTCATTAATCAGAACAACACACACCACCAGGCTGTGTGTGTACGAGTGTGTACGAGTGTGTGTGTGTGTGTGTGTGTGTGTGTAGCTGCCTGTTCATGTCTCTGTGTGTCTCTGATAGGCTTCAGACTCATTACATGATGTACACATTTCATCATACACTCTTTTTGGCTACTTTATGCCAATGCTGTGAGTAAATATGAGAACTTTAAGAATGTGAAAGTAGCTCTTAGTGGCTAGCATGTTAGGATACCTGAGGACAAAAAGAGTGCTGTCATTTTCGGACGTTACTGGCTGACCTGCATTTGAGACTTTCAGGTTATAAGTTAAGATAAGAGGGTGATGTTTACTGTTCCCCAGTACAAGCATGTCGTGCTCGCCGCCATCTTCCCAGCTCAAAGGGAACATCAGGTCTAGCACTGACATGCTACAGACTGCTAACAGCTGATCTCACATGGAAACAATGTGACCATGTGACAAAAAAAGGAACTAAAAAGGATTATAGAGTAAAGATGGTTGACGCAACAGCCCCCCACAAAGAGCAGACGGGTAGGAGAATGAAATTTAGATCTCAAGTGTAACCAATAACCTGAAGCTTTTCATAATTAATACACTTTTCCTGCCGCCAGACAGATTAGTGCTGATGCTTCTTTGTACACAGTGAAGCAGGGATTTGATGTAATAGCTTTGCAAGTGAAATTAAAAACAAATAATTTACCACTCAAAACCAAAGTGTAACTTAAAGAATAATCAGGAACAAAAAAGTCACAAATACATGGTGACAAAGAGCTTAAAAACGAGTCATAAAATCTTAAAGAGGAGGTATTGTGCTTCTTTTCATGTCTTTGTACTTTCCCTCTGGTACCCTACTATAGCTTCACTTTATTTAAAGCAAGAAAAATCCCTCTTTTCTCATGCTAATGTTTTTTAAAAACCCTCACTTCAAAATCTGTCTTGTGCATTTTGGTAGTTACTGTCTCTTTAAATATCCCAGCTTCCCAAACCCCCTTCCCTGTGATTGGCCAGCAAATGGTGTGTTTTTGAGCAGTTTATGGAGGGATTTGTAGAGCATTTGAATTTGTAGAAGTTTGAAAATCTGCACAGGTTCAATTCCAACAAACAGCATTGTGAATTTATAACCATGTCAAACATGTGGAACAGCAGAATACCCCCTCTTTAAAATACATGGTTCCAATCCCACCATTATACATTTGCTGCACAGAATCCCCTTTTCTCTACATCTCACATTTCCAGTCTGTTTTCAGCTGTCTAGTCCAATAAAACAAACAAAAAACATGTGACTGCCATTTCAAGGTGGCCTGAGCTATGATTCCCTGTTAGCTTTGCCAAAGGTGGGATTTATGTAAAATCATGTTGGACTGAGATGCAACAACTGCAAGTTTTCTTTGCAGTTAAATGTTAGAATTTGAATCTTGATTGAACCTGGACAAGCAACAGAAAGCCAGATGAAAACCGATGGGGAAAAAAAGCTTCACTTTATCAATTTTAGTGGATAACACTGATTGATTTTTGGCAGAGCTGCAGTATCTACCTTCCTCCACCAGATAGTGCTGTGTCACTGTGACAGGACCCCGTGGTCTCAGGAAGGTGCCACCCCCACCCACTGCTCCGCCCAGCGACGGCACGCAGGCAATAAATTTGGCTAAATTAACCACTAAATGGTTATCTCAAGCAATATGTATTGGCATTAATCAGGAGCCGCTCGAACAGAAACAGCCGGAGACGAGGAGCGAGGCCCGCTGAATTCATATCCCTCTCCTCCGTTTAATTACGCACACAAATAGGATTTTCCTCGACAGAGAAGAAGGAGAGAGGAAGTAGAGCTGATTTATATAAAAAGAAGGCCAGTAATTAAAAACTATTAGAATCTAATAGCATTGTTTAAGACGACATCCCCAGGGCGGCTGTAATTGACTTTGGTCGGGCGACATTGGTTCTCTGTTTGCAGATTCAGAGAGAGAGAGAGAGAGAGATGGAGTGAAAATAACTTGTTTGCATGTTAAGCCAGAGATGGTGAGATCACGCCACCTTCAATGTGACCTTGCTTTGTTTGTACGGCAGAGTAAATAACGACAGAATGAGCGCGCACACACACACTCACACACACACACACACACACAATGCTGAGATGACTACAGGTCCTCAGAGAGCAGCTCAGTGTATCAGCATGTCCAATGGAAGAGCACACACACAGTCACACACACATTCACACACACACATTAATACAGGCTCTATAACTGAGCACACTGCAGAATATAGACACACACACACACACTCACACACTCTCTCACATATGAATCCATACTGTCAGCTGATGTTCAATACTCTACAGGACAAACCTTTACGATCAATATTCAGGACACGCTGTATGAAGCTATATAATCTATACCAACAGTGACCTTCGGACTACTTCTTGTTTTGGCGCTTTTATTTTGAAACACTTTATGTTCCTAAATAAAAGTTCTTGTTTTTGTCCCTGACGGTCTCAGGTTTTTATTCCAAGTGTCTGACAACGTGACAGAAAGTATTCCTAAGAAGAGGGACCTTTTCTTCTTGTGGTTGACGTCACTGTCTTTATGGCCTCCAGACTTCATAAGCAGAGCTGAGAATGGAGGTTGATTTTAAGAGTCATAACTGACATTTTGATGAGCGTTACTGTTGTTGCTGATGTTGTCAACAGACAAAGGCAGAGGGCATTAAAATATGAACACTAGAATCTGTATGTTTGGCAGCGGCCGCATACTAGATACTTCTGGTAGAGTTTCGGAGCCGGGGAGTTTACAGGTGTCTGTTACTCATGGTGACATATTTTTAGCAAAAAAGGTGTTTCCATCGCGAACTTCAATACTGAAAAACTGAAAAACCATCGCATGAGAGTGTAAGAATTTGAGATGTTTTTTGAAATGTTGCGGTTTCTATCATAATTTTTTATTGCGATCTTTAGTTTTTGCGCAACTCTAGGAATGATGGAAACACAGTTATAGATGGCTCCATTTTAATCCATAATGTTGTGTTTTATACACTGTACTTTGTCTTTCTTTGCATTTGTAACTTGATGTTTTTGCTTCTGCCTATCTGTCTTGGCCATGTCTCCCTTAAAAAAAAAAAGATTTTTAATCTCAGTGGGACCAACCTGGATAAATAAAGGTAAATAAATATATATACAGCCTGGTTAATGGACACGGCTTGAGTCTGAATTTCTAATTTCTCAATCAGCACACACTAAGATCACAAGATTTCCCTACGTCAGACTGACAGGTCCAGATAAGACACTCAAACCTCCTATCTTTGCCGTAATCCAGAGGAACAACGCATCAAATTGCACTGAGCAGATTGAGTGAGACAGGAAGTGGGGCACTGAAATCACATAAATACATCCAGTGACCTTCAAAATAAGACTAACCCTGTCAAAACTAGATAGTATGTGGTATATTCTTGGTGTAATGAGTGACGTCACAGTGGTTATGTGGTCCATAAGTCTGGTCTAAATGCAGCTCATGAAATCAAAGGAGTCTGCAAACACTAAAATAAATGGAGAACATCTAACAAATACACTCGCCCATTAACAGAACTGATAGTTAGATAACAGCGTCATTTTTGGGTTTTGAAATCTTGATGAATTTTGAAACTTCCCAAACATATGGAGGGATGAACCATCAACTCCTGTGTTGCTCAAGGGAATATGTCAACAGATTCTTGCATCTTTTGAAGAGAGTAATGTGTCAGCTCTTTCTGGTTGAAAGACAATCATCTTCCTTTTTCTCTGAGTAAATCCTTTCTGTAATGTTATCAGACACTTTCAATAACTATCAGGGACAAAAACACCAGAATAACCCTTTAAGACCATAATACAAGTCAAACATGAATCAGTTCATCGTCTTCTTTATCGTACAGGTGTGGCTCCAAACATGCAAACCGTCTCGTCTTACTCCTCCATTAAATCGCCCGCTCTCTGATCGCCCACTAATGAAGGAGAGGAGGAGAAGGAGGAGAGAGAGAGAGAGAGGGAGGGAGGGAGGGAGAGAGAGGGAGTGCTGGAGGCTCGCCCGAGGCTGCAGGAGAGAGACTGATAGATTAAAGGAGCTCTATTCCCTTTTAAAGCCTCTCTACCTCACTTTCTTCTCGTCATTTCCTCCGTCAGCTCTCCTTCTCTTTTTCTCTTACAGTCAATGTCACACCTTTGTCTTCCACATCCTTTCTTCTTTCTCTACCTTTCATTTTTTTTATTCCTACACTTCCATCCATTTTTCCCTTTTTTCTCTCTTTTTTCCACTCTCTGTTTTTATTGGATCTTACCTTCGTCTGGTGTATCTTTCCAAATCACCTTTACCCCATTTGACCTGAGTGTGTGTGTCCATGCTGCAGTGTCAACAAGGTAATTTATGAGAGGGAACGTCCTGTCCATCTGCCAACACAAGTTGCTGCCCTGTCGCCCTCTACTGGCTCACAGTGGAACTGAATGAAAGTGTTTATTTACAAGAAACAGAAGCAGAAACCCACTGAAACTCAATTCCTGAATGAAACACTTTCTGTTGCTTGTTAATACATTTGTTGTTGTTGTTGGGATGATGTCACTTCCTGTAGTGGTTGGTTCCTGAAGCTCTACTTCATTCAGACCATGAGGCAACCACCGGCTGCGAGAAATGGAGCAGAAATGCAAAAAAACTGTACTAGTTATGTGTGTTTGCGTGTGTTTGTGTGTGTGTGTGTGTGAGTGACATCATGGAGATTGTCCATGTTTCCCACTTGTCCCGCTAGACTTTTTTGTGTGTGTTTTACAAAAGCCTCAGTGTAGATAGTTTCACAGGTGTGTGTGTTTTGTCTGCAGGCGGATAAAAAGTGTGCATTTGTGTGTGTGTGTGTGTGTGTGTGTGTGTTCATTAAAGGCACTGTTAGTCCAGAGAGACGAGCTCTGCTAAAACGCCTGCAGGCTTAAATCCTCTGAGCTTTCACTTGTGTACTCCCCTCTCTCTCTCTCTCTCTCTTTCTCTCTCTCTCAGTCATCTCCCTGTCTCTGTATACCCATGTCTCTTATTTTCTACCATATTTTGCTTTAAAACCTAAAATAGTCACTTTTTTTCCTCATTACATCTATCATCGGCTGAAAGAATCACATTAAAAACCTTTGCTTTCGTCATTCAGACCAATTTAAAAAACAGGAATTCCTCTTTGGCTTCACGTTTCCTGCATTTAACCAAGAATTACCTCCACAATGACACAAACTGGTCATAAGAGTGGAGGCGTCAAACTGATAATTTTCTTAATCTCAGATTTTGACAGTTGATTGCCCTTTTAATCCCACTCTTAATTGTGTGTTTAATATTTAATTGCTTAAATTTTATATCAGCTTTGAAAAAAAAAAGAGAGGCAACAGTAAGGTCACCCTGAGGATTTCAGCCTCTGTCAGCCCAAACTCTTGTGCTTTTATTATGAAAGAGCATAAACTACTTTCCTAATCTCAGAATTTGAACAGTTAATCGCAATTAATTGCACTCTTAATTGCACTCTTTTGATTGCACTTTCATTGCATGTTTAAACTTTCATTCCTTAATTTTCAAATCAGATTTGTAAAGAAAAAAGGCAACATTGGGGTTATCTTGAGAATTGTTGCCTCTATCACCTTAGATCCCTCTACTTTTATTGTGAAAGAGCACAAAGTTTTAATTTTCCCAATCTCAATTTTAACAGTTAATCACACCTTTAATCACTTGTTTAATATTTAATTCTTTTGCTTTTTAAAACAGTTTGGAAAGAAAAAATAGGCACTACTATTGTCATCCTGAGGATTTCAGCCTCTGCCAACCCAAATCCTAGTGGTTTTATTGTGAAAGAGCACAAACTACTTTCCTAATCTCAGAATTTGAACATTTGATTGCAATTAATTGCGCTCTGCAATCGCACTGTTTTAATCATAATTTAATGCCATGTTCAAAATTTCATTCTTTTGCTTTTGAAAACAGGTCTGAAAAGAAAAAAAGAGGCAACATTTAGATCATACTGCAGACTGTAGCCTCTGTAAACCCCGGATCCCTCCACTTTTATTGTGAAAGAGCACAAAGGTAATTTTCCTTATCTCAGAATTTCAATAGTTTATTGCGATTAATCTTCTTCAAACTTCCTTTTTTGCTTTTCAAAACAGCTGTTAAACAAAAGCTGTTCACCCCAGAACTCTCTGCTTTTATTGTGAAAGACCAGATGCCTGTTATATCACTGGGGCAGCACTTCTTTACTTCCTTCCGCCTCAGACAGCATCTTGTCCTCCCTTTCTCAAGAAAGTGATGTTTATTTCTTTTATTCTTCACCTTTTCTCACTCATTCTCTCTTTTTAATTCACTTCTAATAAAAACGAAGGTGTAACATCCTCCCCTTCCCCTCTCTCCCCTCTCTCCGTCTGAGAAAATGAACATTTTGTCTACTGTTCTTCCTTTGCTGTATTTGCAAATCACTCGTTCCCATTTCTCTGAGAAAAGACGAATCTCCAGGCTCATCCCCTGTGCCGGGTATTTCTCTGCTTCCTCTGCCTACAAATCACTCTTTCCCTGTTCCCTCGCTTTCTTCTCGAGGAGAGAAGTTCAGCCTCTGTCTCTTCCTCTCTCTTTCTCTCTGTTCTCGGAGTGGAAACGAGGACAGATTGACTTTGAGATCTGACCCGAGCTAAGACCGGCTGTCAGCAGGTAATGATAGAGACTTAGAGAGCGACGCCTTTTCACAGAGAGGGATCACGCCTCGTCCTCCACTTAAAAAGGAGCCTTTTAAAATTTAGATCCCTGTTGAGAGAACAGGCTATCCCTCTAAAATACACCTTGATCGATTCCCTAACTATCCGACTCCTGCAGCAGCGGGGGAACCGAGCAGACGTGGAAATAAATCCCACAGAAAAATCAGAGGCAGTGAGCTGCTGCTGTTCTGCAAAATCAGAGAAGAGAAGAGAGAAAAAACGCAGAAAGTCTTTTTCTCACCTCCAGTCTGAAGCTGCGAGACGACAGAATGAACAGACAGCTTTGAGAAACGCACGTTTATATTGTTTACAGAAGCTTTTATCCACTGTACAATCATAACTTATCAAATATCTTTTTAAATGACAAGATGTTTGTCTTTCTGAGGAAATATTTTTGGAGAAAATGAGGAAATTACATCCATAAAAATGTGTCCAGTTTTAGTTTCCAAAGCCTTGTTAAGACAAGATGATAGAAAAAATAGATGCTAGTGTTATGAAACGATATGTGCCCAAAATAAAAAGTGCTGCTGTATACATGCCAGACCAGTAGTGGGCAGTATAACTTTGTAATATAATACTACTGTGACTATTTCAGGGACTGACATCAGACAGAGAAGCATGGCATTCGCCTTCGAGCTGAAAACTTTCCACTTTATCACTCAATGAAAGAAGTTACGGTGGCCGACAAGGGTCAAACGGATGGCCTCAGTTCAAGGAAACAGTTTCAAGTACAGAAATGATGCAAAATCACAAACTCTAAATGAGTTACAAACAAATGAAAAAACGTGCCGCATAAGAAGACAAACGCGCCATCGTCAAACAATCTGCAAATACAGAAACGAAATAAAAGTCACGTTACTGTTCCGCTGTATTTTCATGAACCGTGGTTGAGTCAGCTGCTCTCCCTCTCTCTCCATCCGGTGTGTCTCTCCATTAAACTGTTACACTGAACGCGCCCCCTGCAGGTTTGGAGCACTTACGTTTGTAGTGACCGGTAATGCATTGTTTTTCTATTTACATATCGTTTCTGTATTTGCAGATTGTTTGATGATTGTGGGTTTGTCTTCTTATGCAGCACTTTTTTTTTCATTTGTTTGTAACTCGTTTAGAGTTTGTGATTTTGCATCGTTTCTGTACTTGAAACTGTTTCCTGGAACTGAGACATACTGGCCCGTTGCTGTCCGTTTGACCCTTGTCAGCCACTGTAAGAAGTAACTGAAAAAAAAGAGGAGCAATTTCAGCTGTTGGACAAACATCCTAACTGTCCGTTTCAATTCATCCATCAAGGGGCTGAATACAAACTGCTCGACACTCCAGCGCTGAAGTAAAAAGTGAGGATCTGAATAAATCTTTCAGGAGATTCTGAATCCACAAAACTCAAAACAGCAGAAGAACTATGTGAGACTTTAGAGGCAAAAATCTCTGAACAAACACAAACTCCACAATAACAGAAGAGAATGAGGAAAATAAAGTGATTCTTTTTCTGCCCGTCTAAACCAAACCAGACTTTAAATCCATCTCTTTATAAACATAAAGCGACGATTCTGTCCAATTAAAGTCTCTGAAACAGTGAAGTGTTATTAAACCGCTGTGAAATCGGATCCCACACAATCAGCAGCGAGTTCACTAAGCCATTGAATTAAAAAGCCCCAAAGAGAGGCAGATTTCAGACCAATCTGAGCGTGCTCTGTTTGACGGAGGGGGTGAGGGAGGAAAGACCTCCAGCGCCCCGTAACCATCCATTCCTGAAAGGAGGAGGAAATTAATTTTGAAAGAAGGAAGAATAAAAGGAGCAGCCGAGGTGACTGAAGGTGCTGTATTAGACTACGCTCGACTAAAACCGAGTCATTTAAACCGCCAGCTGCTGGCTCGCCTCCCTGACCTCCGTCCTCACAGCCGACAGAGAGGAATAATCTCCCTCCATATTTCACTTCCTTTTTTTCGTGTTTTACACATCCTAACCTCCCCCCTCCTTGTTCCGAGTGACCCCGACGGGCAGCCGTAGAGTCACTTCCTGATTGCCACTCTGGATGTGCAGAGCTCAGGAACTTTTGGAGACGATAATTGAAAAAGTTCTGGGGAGATTTTGTGGTGTCTTGGGAGGTTTGTGGCATCACTTAGTTTTGGGTGCTACTGTAACTTGAAAAGATCAGGAAACAGCAAAAAAGCAGATTTGCAGAAAATGAGACTGAGCTGTTCTGTTTTCTTTCAATGTGCTGGGTTTTTGATATTGTTCATTTAAAAGCTGAAAAGGTTGGTTTGATGAACCCTACAATGACAACAACAAAGAAAACTCGTTCTTATCTCACTGAAAATGTGTAAAATTTTCTTACTGCCCTTTACTGGTCTGGTGGAGTAGTGCAGTTTCTTTTATCACTTCTCCATACATCACTGACCTGATTTGTGTAATCTTTAAGGAAACAAAGTCAACAATGGTCCATGTGGACTCTGTAGTTCTTGAGAACAAATTCTAGAAACTAAAAGCTTCTGGTTCTTTTTGAAACACACCTTTAGCTGCATCACCGACTTCAGTTAACAGAGCATTAAAACAGCACTCTTACGAATCTTTCAAAATGCTCACATCACTTCCTGTCTAACTGAAATGAGCTCCAGACACAGTTGATTCTGACTGTAGTGGTCTGAGGTTTGACTCCCATCAGGCCTCGCTGTCCTTGCTGTGTGCCTGTTATTGTTTGGCGTTCCGCCCAAGCACCTTCAGTGCCTCCGACACGCCGTGAAACGCTGTGTAGCTCTGAACGCCTCCTCAGCTTTTACCACCACAGTAAAGATCCGAGCGCAGCAACAAACAGCACGCCGCAAATCATCCGGACAGCCACTAAACAGGGACAGCAAACCTCTGCCTCTGTGTGTGAGTGTGTGTCGGAGAGGCAGAGTGTATTATGCCTCCTGACAAGGGTAATAAGATTGTAGAGTTGCTGCTGTGAGGAAAGTTTTCAAAGATACAGGAGAGTGAAGATTCTCTAAAAGGGACTTTAAGGTAAAACGCTGAAACACAACACAGCTCTGCTTTGACACAGAGGTGGGGACGATACTCACAGTCCAGGTGACACTGTCTGATTCCCTCCACATCTTCAGCATGAATGAACTGGTAGCACCTTTTCCCCACAATGTCCACTGGAGTCAGGTCCATGTAGTCGCTGATCCTGAAGCACAGGAAGACAACAAGATGGGGACAAAAGCTTTAAAAAGCTACAGAGTGGTGTGAAAGAAACAGCAGCAACTGTCCGACCTCTGAGTGAATGTGCTGTAATCTACTCTGAAATCTTGGTGCACATTTCATCAGGCTCCCCCCTTAGAGATATGAAGTCTAAAGTCGTGTGATTCAGCAAAGTAAGGCTAAATAATGATAATTTTACCGTGTAAGCTGTCTGAGGATTGGTTTGTACTGATTACCTGGAACTCCATCTGGGATGC
The DNA here is from genome assembly GCA_008086565.1 of Thalassoma bifasciatum. Taxonomy (NCBI): domain Eukaryota; kingdom Metazoa; phylum Chordata; class Actinopteri; order Labriformes; family Labridae; genus Thalassoma; species Thalassoma bifasciatum. The sequence continues at coordinate 83,294 of RPOG01001370.1, read as the reverse complement.
ATGAATCGTTGTCGCATCATCAACATCATAGATAAGTTCATTAATCTGGGTCATGAGCGTGTGATGTAACCAGAGCATCATCCTTACTGCGCTTCTTTCATCACTCAGAATGACAGGAAGTCAAATGAAGTCAAATTTGTTTAACGGCAGCAGTCGGTTTTCTGCAAGGTCAGGTTTTATGGCTTAGCACATATTAGCTCTTCAGACAGAATGGCTAAAGAATTGAAAACACACTGGCGTTTATGTTTTGGATGGACTGAGATGATTAGGCCTGAAATTTAACTAGACTACAGATTTGGTCCCAAAAACTGCAGTTCCAAGAATGACCACTTGGGGCTGGCTCGAAAGTGAGTCAACACTATGGTGACCATACTCTAAAAACCCCCAAAGAAGACCCCCTACCTAGACTCAAAACTCATATATTTATTCAAAAAAGTTAGGTCTTTTAACTAATTTTTGGGTGCAGAATCCAAAACTGATCTCAATTTTTCTCAATCAGGTCAAGTATTTAAACCACAGGATTCCCTTTTTCTTAAAAAAACACTCAGGAATATTCTGTAAAAATTTCTGTTGAGGTAGATTTTTATGCTGATTCCAAAACTGCAGTCAATTTTTATCTAGCACATCAAGTTTTTTCTCCACAGCTCTGGATTAGCAAAATTCAATCAGTTGAATTTTACTTAATTGTTGTGGAGAAAAAACATGACATGCTAGAAAAAAATGACTGCTTTTGTGGATTGGCATGCCAATATTAGTTGCAACCAGTCTTAAAATCTAACTCAATTTAATTTTTTTTTTTCAAATTTATTCCCAGTGTCATGTATGGTAAGCCCATTTGTCCCAGTTACATATATAAACATGAAAAACTGGCTTTGTTGAGATTTTTTTTTCTGTATTAAGTCAAAATGTTGAGATTTAAAAATCAGGTTAATGAGAAAAGAAGTCAAAATTTCAACTTTTTATCTAATGATTTAGACCATTTATATCATAAATTTGACTTCTTTCTCAAAATATTACTTTTCATTTCAAAGTTCTAACTTTTTTCCCCAAAATTTTGACATTCATCTCAAAAACTCGACTATTATCTCAACATTTTGACTTTACTTTCACGAAATTTTGACTCTTTACCCCAAAGATTTGACTTTTATCATCTTACAATTTTGACCTCTTATTTCCACTTCAGTTTTTTCTGTTTGAGAGCACAATGTTAGCAGTCAAGGCTTTTTTTTTTAGATTCATGCTTAACATCTTGACAGGTTGGTACATCAGGATAATGCTAGTAGCTCATATTGGGACATTTTTGGGAATGTTAAATTATGTTATAATATCTTGTTTTTAAAGGAAATTGAATATTTTGGGACAAGTTGTTTATCCGCTGGGTTGTTTTTGTGTCTTCCTCTACCCTTACTGGCACCACTCGCTGAAACTGGAAATGCAAAACTCCTCTCCACAGGACACGTTTTCTCTTCCTAGTTCAGCTGCTAAACAATTCAAAAGATCCAGGTAAGAGGAAGAAAAGGAAGCTAATAACCCAACAACTGAGACTGAAGCCCGTCTGTCTATTGTACAGGTAACACACATCGGCTTTTAAAAGGTTTAATTTGAACAAATTTGCCACAGGATAGACAGAACAATTTCCCCGCTATCGTTCTGATAGAGGACGGGTGGGGGGAGACTAATGTCTGGCAGGCAGATAACAGCACACTCTGTTCTTTTGGAAAAAAAACCCTCTATCCTCCCATTTTCTCATTCTCTTAGAAACTCATCCTCAAAATGGGGCTGTAATGGGAGCGACGCTTGTCTGTTCGCTGCAGAGACGCTTTCTGTCGCTCCGCATTCAATATCATCGTCTGCCTGGCATTGTGTCCCTTTTTCCATCCACAAAAAAAGCAATCTGTCTACTATCATTTTCCCTCCTCTCTTCTTATAATAAAACATGAAGGGTTATTTATTTTTTATTTTCGTGGCCTGATATGAATCACCCCAGGTAGGCCAGTTAACTCCTGAGCGAGATCTTGATGCCTATCTGCTTTATCTGGTCAGAGGAAAAGAGCCGGATCCATCAGCGACATATTTCACTGTTAAACCGCGGAGGATTGGGTCAGACTTCCTCATGAATAAGAAGCTATGACAAGGCTGACAACTTTTTCATTTTCTCCCAGCAGCAGCTGAGAACCAAGAATGGCAGAACAGTCCAAAGGAAAAGCCCCTAAGTTTCAAACATTGACGGTATTGTCATTAACTTTAGAGATATTACTGACTAATCAGTACAAGAGGGAATCAGGGAAAATTCCCAAAAGCCTGCTGAGAAACACCAAGTGAATTTTAACACAAAAATACTGGAAATTTTCAGGGTTTTGTTTCCATCCACTTCACCCTGTAAAGCCCAATTTATCAAAAAATAATCAAAAAATTCCATTTTTTTTGGAACTGAGATGTTTATTAACCCATTTAACAAAATCCTCAAAAAATATTGCTTCATAATTTCATTCATGATATATTTCTTGTATCACATTTGACATTCTGGGCAGTTTTATTAAAGCTTTTTTTTTTTTTTTTTAGTGAGTATGCTTCTATTTCATGCAGAAAATATGTATTTAAAAAGAAAAAGTGACTCTTTTGATGTTATTCTTACTGCAACTTCTTGAAAATCGAGCCATGATTTTCCTGAAAATATGTGAGAGGATGATTTCATGAGATCAGACATTTTGAAAAAGGCCAAAATAAAACTTAAGATGACTGTAGTGATGTAACAATCCTCAAGGTGGTAGAACATAATTAAAAAAAATATTTTTTGCAGGTTTTTAAAGAAACTATTAATCATGTCGATGAGATAGAGGTCTTTGAACTCATGTATAAAATACGATACATTTGGCTACAAAGGGTTAAATATGTTTTCTAAGCATTCCTGGAGGATTTTGGATTTTTTTACTGATCCACTTGAACAAGGTTTTCAAACTAATCTTGAAATACAAAATTGACAATTGACACAATTTTCATGTGAAAACGACTGATCATCCTCAATCACGACTTCACTCACCACATTTCTGGACTTAGAGTATAAAAATCCTGTCAGGGTAAGTTTTGATTATAGTACTGAGGTAAATCTATTTTATGTTGTGGTTTAACTTAAATTGATCAACACATTTAAGTCAAACTAACAAAACGCTCATTAAAATGTGTACAATTTTTAAGAGGCTAGTGAGCCACTTTTCCGTTAGCTCAGCTGGATTAGACCACCAACCAACCCGTGTAAAGTAATTTGCATTATAGTGAGCTCACATTGGTTTGCGAATGAATTATAATGGTGGCTAGCTAACTCAACTTTGTGAAACTTGCAATGAATTATGTTGGTTTCACTAACCTGGCTCGCTAGAAAGAAAAGTATTTTCTACCACCTTCATCCACCTATCTTTTTATTTGTTCATAGAATAGAGGATAATGGACTACTTATTTGGCTTGTTTGTTGTTTAGCAAGAGACAAAACCATTAAAATTCTAAAGTTCTTAAAATGAATTCATGTCATTTGTAAATGTCTTATCAGGCAAATGACAAGTGTTTATGCCAGTTAGGCTCATTCAGAGAAAATTCCCTGAAAATTAATTGATATTGTCATTTAGAGGAGAACGAATACCTGTCTGCAACAAAAAACATGTGCAATATTTTTTTTCATGAAACTATGAGTGCTTTAAATCATGCCTGTCTGTAACATGTACATGTGCAATAAGTAATGCGATTGATTTCTACCTCTGCGTTATTAGTTGTGCAATCTTTCACTGTTTTGCACACTAGTTTGCACCTTATGTACATAACTGTGTTTTAGACTATTTAAATTTGATTTCACCTTGAAATGTTTGTGTTTTATTTTTAATCACAAAGATTTTATATATTCTATTTATGTATAAGTTTTGTCTTATCTTTTGCACAGATTGGCCTGCACCATACTTTATCGTCATACTTGTTGCAGTGACAATCAAGTAAATCTGAATCTGAATCTGAGAAGTGTTGCATTGCTACTCCACCTGTTTTCGCAGTAGACGATCTTGAGGTCCATGTTGACTCTCGAGACGAACATTTGACAGTCGATGCGGACCTCGTTGATGGTGGGCGGAGGAAGGGCGTGAGCCACCACCACCATCCCCATGATCTGATTGGGCACAGAGCGACTGTGGGACAACGCCATCCTGATTCGCAGACGCCCTGTGACGTGGATCACCTGGCCACAGAAAAGACAGACAGATATGTACTCAAACGTTACGTCGCATCCAAAAATAATGGGACTACTTAAAGCTCAAAATGAAACATCTTCATGATCGACCTTTAACCCAGGATGCTTTTAGAGTATCCGAATATTTACAGAGATATTGCTGATAAGCATTTCATGACCAACATTTCAATACTCCTCCAACATGTTGACTTTAATCATGTCTGAGCTGCAGGAGGCTGTTACCGCTAAAATCAACTCTTCATTGAAACAATCATCAATGCTCTGGCGTCTAAAACAGCTTCTTCCAGCTTCATGTCTCTGCTGTAGCAAAACATCTTTAAAACAACCAACTGTGACACTCTTTGTGTGTGTGTGTGTGTGTGTGTGAGTGAGTGCTGCAGTGATGTGTGTGTCGTCAAGTGCAAATGTGTGCAGTAATATATGCATGCGTGCGGATGAATATTTATGTGCGTCTCTGTCTCCGCTGTGATTTGCATGTGATCTGAGTCTGCCAGGTGGAACATGGTATACATTGGGCGAACGCACACACACACACACACACACACACACACACACACACACACACACACACACACACACACATAAACACACACACACATAGACAGACACACTTGTCCCTCCCTAGACTGTGAGAGAGATGCACCACCCTTTATTGATTGAAAATGCTTTCAATTAAGACAAATACTAAAAATTACTTTTTTGTTATTGCTTATTCTTTTGGAATATGTTGTTATATTGTTCTTTGTTTTTTGTTTTTTTTCAAAGCCAAAACATTAGAACAATGTCCGAAAAACTTTTGTCTTTGACGATGAAGTCATAGCAACCTGAAAATTCCCCCTCTTGAGTGACCCACACACACGCTCTTTCTCTCTCTCACACATACACACACACACACACACAAACTGCAGCAGCACAGTGAATCCTCTTTAATCCCAGCTTTCAATGTATGAACAGGAGAACCGTCACAGAACTTAAAGCTCTGATGGTACACCTATAGGACTGAATACCTCAACACACACACACACACACACACACACACTGAGTAAAAATCCCTCATGTACAGGAATCCAACCAAGGTCATCCAATTGAATAAAAAGCTTCACATAAACTGAAACAAAACAACAAAAACAACAAAATTGATTGAAAAAGAACGAACAACAAAGAAATGTGAACATATCTTCAGCCTGGAACAAAATCAGTGTCTCCCTAACTAGTTTTTCTTTCCTTGACAACTGGATGGGCCAAATGTCTGCACAACTTATACATAGTTTCGATAACAAAAGACTAAAAGCTGTGCAAAAAATTTCACCACATTTAACAACATTAAGTGTTCAATTTGAGACGAGTTTAAACATCGTTTTTTATCATATTATTTGTTCAAATCATCCTCTCTATATGGTTGCCCTTAAGAAAACTACATGAACATTTCAAAAGACAGAAACATTTCACTGAAAGCCCAAATCACTCCTTGATTTTCAAAACCTTTTCATCAAACGCTTCGACGTTTCAAGGCCAAAACTATTTCGCAAAACACAAACATTCTTCTAAATGACAAAAATTCCAATAAACCCCCAAAGTAATAGAAACTGCTATTAACAAAAATATGAAAAACAATTTCATGCATTTTGTAGACATTATGAATTCCTTTGAAACTACTCTGTTAAGTGAAAGATTTTTGCATTTAGTAGATTTTAGTCTCACTAAATGTTATGTGATATATGAGGCATTTTTGTATTTTGATCTCTTTGAAGCTTTTTCAATGTTTATTATGTCATACAGTACATACATTTTGTGTTTTAAAGTGTTCACATTTCACTATCTTTTCAGGGTTTTATGATATATGGAGATATGTGAAAGTTTTTGCATTCAATTTTTTGCTGTTTGAGGCTTTTTGCTTCTAGTTACATTCAGTATTTTGTCAGTGAAATGTATTTGCATATTTTAAAAATGTTGCGGCATTGTGCAAAATGTTTTTGTTTTCCATTGTTTATTTACATTCCACATTCAGGGCCACCGTACCAGTCTGAGACTTATCATATTTACTTATTGTTGATATAACTTGAAAATCCAAAATTCAAAATCCAAATCCAATCCAAAATCGGAATTGGTCAAGTAAAACCCCGGATAGACAAAAATATATATAGTTGAAACAAGAATGGAAACTTGCTTGCACCAGACACCTTGAGACACACACACTTTCAGACACACACACTTTTGGAGCACCTATTTGTCCACGGTGGGATTATAGATTTCCATATGGATCACTTCATTCCATGACAGATAATAAGACTATAAGCCCACTGCTGATAATATATTCTTCTGTCTTCAAGGAGACCACACACACACACACACACACACACACACACGTACACACTCAGATATGTTGGTCTCTTCATGTAATATCTGTCCTTTCTGAATATGGGAGGAGAATTGGCACACTTATCTCTGCACTGATCCTTTGTTTAGGCTTTAGAATTGATTTTTCTGTTTATTGATCTCTTCTTTTTAAATCTGATTCAAAGCTCGGTGCTTTAAACTCAGGTGCAGCTCATGTACAGTAGTCTCCAGAGTATACACACGCTCCAAACTGACACTAAGTGAGGGGCAACAGCTGTGCAGTCTGACAGAAGGGAAGTCCAGGTGTGTAAGTGATCCTTATCTTACCTTGTATCCTGAGGACTTGATGTGCACTCCTCTTTTTGTGAGCGTCGACTTCATCCTGATGAAGAAGGATCTCTCCAGAGTGTTATCTGGGGACAGGAGGCTGGGACTGCTCGACTCCACTGAGGGACAAAAACACAGAAAAACAGGCAAACGTGAAGAGATTCAGACATGGTTTTAACTTTTAGGTCTTCAAACACTGCTATGGCATACTCTACCTCCCCCTGTTCTGACACTTCTTTTAAGAGACGGAAGGAAACAGAGAGAGATTAGAGAGAAGAATTTGCTGAAGTGTGTAAAAGGACAAGGAAGAAAGAGCCTGGGCAAGAAAATAAAAGCACCCCCTGAAAAATCAGGCTGGATGCTCTACCTCCCCCAACTTCCCAATTCTTTTATGACAGAAGACAGCAGAGAAGTATGGGAATCGTCTGTGGAGAGATATCAGAAAAGACACAGGTAAGGCAGAGCCAGAGAAAGAAGTCCCTTTGAGCTAGAGCTCACGCCTTGTTTTGGCTGCATGCTCTACCTCCTTTGCCATATTTATTAAGGGTGGGAAGAAAGGTAGAAACAATAGAGAAAATTGTTTTGTTCCAATACATCGAAGGACGAAGAAGGCAGAGCCAGAGCAACTAGCAAGACTATGGCTGGATGCCCTACCTTCCCCTCATTCTCAAAATTCATGAAAGAAGAGAAGACAGAAGTGAGAGAGATATGTCTGTAGAGAGATGCCACAAAGAGCCTGTGTGAGATAGAGGTCACCCTTTGCTTGGCTGCATGCTCTACCTCCCCTTGCCTGTCAATTGTTGTGAAAGAAGAGTGGTGAAGAAGCAGTGGAAAGTTTTTAACTGGCACGAGTGAAGGCAGAGCCACACTATGAATTATTAGACTGTCTGCTCTACCTAACCCTACTCAACCACTTTCATGAGGAGAATGGTGAGGACAGGAAGACAGTGGGAACAGTTTGTAGAGGTGCTTTATCAGATGAAAAAGGCAATGCCAGAGCAAGAAACTTGATTTCACTCCTGCAAAATCAGGCTGGATACTCTACCGTACCCCTCCCCCTGTTTTCCCGAAAGGAGACAGAAAAAAAACAAAAAAAACAGAGGGGAATCTGTGGAGAAATGCGAGAAAAAAAGGGCAGGAAAGGCAGAGCCAGGAATAAGGTCACAACTTTTTGGTTGCATGCTCTACCTCCCTCAACTTTGCCACTTTCATGAGGAGAGAGAGGAGGAAAAGAAGAGGGAGCAAACACATTTTTTTGTTTAAGTGTATTGTGGACTGATGCAGGAAGAACAAGAGCAACTGGTAAGAGTATTTCTTGACAGGACGGGCTGAATGCCCTACCTGCCTCTACTTCTCAAAATTCATGAAAGAAGAGAAGAGAGAAGTGAGGGAGGGATGTTTGCAGAGAGATGCTTGAAAGAACACAATGAAGTCAGAGCTGAGGTAAGAAGCCTGTTGGGGCAAGAGCTTGTTTTAGCTGCACACTCTACCTCCCTCAACTTGAGAAAGAAAGTAAAAGAAAACAGAGAGTTTGTTAAAGAGATGAAGAAGGCAGAGCCAGAGCAAAAAGCCTGTTTGAGCTTAAGTTGGATGCCCTACCTTTCCCTACTATTCTATTTCCTATAAATATATTTAATAGTTTTTCCTCTCTGAATTTTTTTGTTGATTGTATTGATTTGTAACCTAATTTAAAAGTTTTGGCAAATAAAACTTCTGAAGAAAGTCTCCCAAATTGAGTTTTTAAACAAAAGACCAATTCTAATAGGTGTAAAACACATAAATACATTTATTCTGTCAGCAGGAGCAGTCAGCCAATCACAGCCGCTGTCAAACCGTCAATCATCTCAAAGCAGCTCATAGTCATCAAACAGAGAAATGTCAAAACACGTCTGGAGACCAGACATGGAAGAAAAACAACACAAACCAAATCATCTTTGGTTGAAAATACAGTCTAAACCCGAACCATGATGAATCAGAGTCTCTCAGATTCCCACTTTGACCAAAACAAAAAACCCCACACAGGGAAGTTCATTTTTTAACCACCACCCACCCCCCTCCTGACCGGCTGTGTCTCCTGAAGGTGAGACGCTCAATTTGTCAGCCAGGAATCGACTGCATATTCATAACTCCTCCATCCATCAGAGGGAGTGATGGGAGGGGAGACAGGTGGGAAATGTCTCATCACACACACACAAACATCCCAAAACGCACACACACAGGGCAGGAAGAGGGTTTAGAGTGCGGGAAACTTGCTTTACTTTCTACATCCAGAAGGGGGCGGCTGATTTATCCTCTTAGAAAATATCCTCTGAAAGACTTGATGCTCTCATGCTGTATTGCAGACAACTCTAAGGGTGGGGTTTTCAACTTCAGAGTGTTCCAGATGCACTGTGTTGGACCTTGTTGGAGGCATAAAATTCAACAATGAACACTCCAGCCTTCTGGCACAAGTAAGGCCTTGTACATATGTGGCAGGGTATTTTCAAAATATGAACATTTTTTCCACACCTGATTATTGAACAAAAACAAAACTGTCCACACATAACCAGAGAAAATGTGCAGCTTTAGGCATGTCTGACCAATAGGTGGCAGTGTTTTTTAGACGTGAAACCCATGACAGCCAATCAGAATAAAGCCTTGTTACTCTGACTATTAAAAATGAAAACATGGCTCCTTGATGTTATGTTTTGATCAATATAGAGGTTTGCTCCCCAACATAAGCAGTAAGATGGACTTGAAAAAATAAGCGGCAAGAAGTGTTTGCATCAGTGTTTAAACTAACACGCCCGTGACAATCATGTACTTCATACTGTCATTTGATGTCAATGGTTTTTTTTTGTCGCAAGCTGTGACGTTTGAGGTCTAAAATATCTGGTTACTGGTGTATACACAACACCATGAAACTGGAGTGTAGTAAAGTCTTTGCTTTGGCTGGAGTCATCAGAAAAGATACGTTTTAGCTTCATAAAAATGCGTTTTTGTGTGGATGCCTGAACAAATCATGCTCTGAGCAAAAGCTCTGGTGACAGATTTGATTGACATCCTTAGTCAAATTAGCTTCATTTATGAACTTTTAACCGTATAATTGAACGGAAAACTGTAAAATGGCAATAGAAACATGTATTTTGAAATAATTTACGATTCACTTGTGGATTTAAAAGTTTCTGATTTGACTTCAGTGGCCGTTTAAGAGCACTTTTTCAAGTTAGAAGTTGGAAAATCCTGACTTCTGAGTTGTCTGGAAAGCAGCATCATGTAGTTTCAAGTCTAGACAGCACTGATAATCATGGTCCTCAAATTTGGTGCCATAACTTTGCTTCAGTTGAATAACTTTGTCTACAACAAATAGCAGAAGGGACACATAGCCTTGTCTATCCATGTTAGCTTTCATCATATGTTGTACCCACAGACCAAAGAGAAAAACAAAAAAAACAAAACAAATGAAAAATAGAGAAAAGCATGAGAAAAGGAGTGTAAGACTGAATACAGAGAAGGCAAGGAGGCTAACAGCTGAACTCCACCAGATCTGTCTCTGGTCCGTCTCGGCTCAGACACACCAATAAAGTTAATACAAGCTTTGATTCTTTTCAATTAACCTGGGAATGATGGGAAATAATCTCACAGGAGTTGAGGTGGAGTCTTGTAAATGATGATGCAACGATATCTTAAAATGTTGAATTAAATATTGCAAGAAATTTCTGTGGAGGTGACGTTTGAAGGAGACGTGTTGGATTCCCCCTTTTGTTGTTTATTTCTTAAAAACCTCCAGAGCTCATTTTGCGCTGAGTGTGAACACGTGTCTTTATTAAATTGAACAAATTACAACCTACGAACGTTTTTCATCTCTATTTGTGTGTGAATCTGTCTGAATATTTCTGTGTGTGTGTGGATTCACGCGAAATATGCAAAAGAATGTGTATGTGTGTGTGTGTGTGCTGTGAACTCTGCCAGGCTGCTTGTTTTCCCTCTTTTACAACTTCTTTTTTTCTCTTCTGCACACACAGTTCCCAAGCACACACACAAACACACACACATGCAGAGTCTCTGGTGGACGCGGCAGTTTGATCAGCGCTGATACGTGTTGACAACGTCTAATCTGAAAAAATTGAAAGAAATGAATTAATATGCAAATTCAGCCTTTATAATATAAATGTCCTTGAAGAGAGAGAGAGACAAGAGGGAGGGAGAGAGGGAGGGAAGAAGGAGGGAGAGGACGGCAGAGAGGGGAGGAGGAGAGGGGGAATGAGGAAAAGATGGATGGAGGTGAAGAGAAAGAACAACATGTTAGGGGAAGAAGAAGAAGAGGAGGGAAGAGTAGAACAAGAGGATGAAGCTGGGAGAGGAAGAGAAAAATGAGGGAGAAACTGTGAAGAAGAAGAAATAAAATGAAGGGATAAAAATGAAGATATTAGAGAAAGAGAGGAGGAAAAGAGGAAGATAAATGTGACGTAAAAGAGAAAGAAAAACAAGATAAAACAGAGGAGGGAGAGAGGAGGTGCGTAGGGCAAAAGAAGTATGATAAGAAAAAGAGGGATGTAAAAATAGAAGAAAAAGAAGCGATAAAGAGAAGCCTGTAGAATTCATTCTAAAGAATAAAAAGTTTACAAAGATAAGAAAAAGGTCAAGAGGAAAGAAAGGTTGATAAAAGATGGAAGGAGAAATGAAAGGCAAAGAGGACAGAAACAACAATATTAGTGAAGAGGAAACGAGAGATGGACAGAGCGGGTTGAAAAAGTGGAGGAGGGTAGGAATACTAGTGCAGTCTCCTCTCCTCCCTCCAGCTCCTCTCCTCCATCCCTTCATCCCTCCTTCTTTCAGGCCTTCTCTCTCCTGGTCCTCCAGGAAATCAGCCTCAGAGCTGACGGAGGAATAATGATGATGGAGGGAGAGAGGAAACAGAAGAGAGGGAGGACGGACGAGTGGACGGACAACAAGGGAGCAGGACCCTCTCCCTCTCTCTCTCTTTCTGTTACTCACTTTGAATTAATGGGATTAGTTTCCCCACAGAAACACACAGAAACACACACACACACACCTCCACCAAGGTTGTGTGTGTGTGTTGCATCGATGAAGTTCAGAAAATCCAGTAGAGAGAAAAAAAAAAAGAGAAACACCTGAAGAAGAGGAGAAATATGTAGAGCGGAGAGGGAGAAGAAGTAAAAGAAAATGACGAAGGTGAGGGAGAAAGGAACACCATCGAACAGAAAAGGGGAAGAAGTAAGAAAGAAGGGATACAGAAAGAGAGAGGGAGGTAGAAGAGAAAGGGAATATAAGGAAAAAAGATGAAGAGAAAGAAAAGTATGGAAACCCACTAGTAAACAAAGACAAAAAGTGAGAATCCTTATGAAGTGGCGCAAACTATTGTGATGTATTTGTTTTAAAAGTGAAAGAGAAAGTAGATGGATCTTCTATCTATCACACTTTTCTTGCAGCAAGTCAATGCATTTATCAACAGTTAGACAGAAAACTTTGTGCATATGTATCATAGTTTAGCAGCCGGCTACATTTAGTGCTACTCACAGCCTGGTGCTCTGAGACATATCAGTACCATGTAACACTAGTGAATCCATATGTCCTACCAGTTCTCATCTACCAAACAAAGTAAACGTAACCTGGCTCCTCATTTTATTGATAGACTTTTAAGTTTGAACAGATCACTACAGAATAACTGCTGCATATGGGTTGTAATAAGGGGTTGGGGAAGATATCAATACAGCAATGTATCACAATATTTTGACCACTGATATTATATTGATATTTCAAATCTTAACATCAATAAAAAAAAAACCTCATTACTTCTGAGTTGGAAGTAATATACAGTTTTCATTGACATAGGAAGCTTATAAAATATGTGTGCACAGTTTTTTTTTTTTTACATGCAGTCTTTCAGTTCAGACAGTGACAAGAGAAATATGTGACTTTTTTTTTTTTTTTTACTTTTTGTTGTGTCAGTAACTCAAACACTTTGTTCCTCATGTGTGAAATTATTGTGTGAGCTTCACTGCAGGTTAGGATGGTTTCAATACATAGATCAATTGTTAAAGTCAATGGAACGGTCACAAGATGTCACCAAATTTACAATGTACCTTTAAAATCTTTCAGAAAATGATGTGAGCGTAATGAGCATTATCACAAACAGCTTGGTACATGTTTTAGCCTTGAGCTTGTGTTTTAGCATCTCGCTTGTGCTCTATCACTCTCCTCTTAAGCTTTCCTCCAAACTTCAATCACTTTTCTGTCAGACAGTCCAGCCCCCATTTTCACTATTACTACCAAATAAATCATAGAAATTGTTTTCAGCAGAGAAAAAAACACAGATCAATATTCTCGTTGCTAAACTTTGCGTTGTCATAGAAATGTAAATCAGTCCGGTCTAGTCCAACCTGATCAGGAAGGTAGGAATTAGCATTAGAAATAACCTCTTTTAGGGCTGATTATCTCATTATAAGCTGTTATGCAATGATCAGGCTTTTATCTAGATATCAGACTTTTCAAGATCACTTAGAAAGTCTTCACAGTCTCTTCAAACAAGAAAAAAATGAAGAAAAGAGAAAAATTAGACCGAGAGAAGAAAACGTGAAGGAGAAAAGATGGAAAAGGTAAGGAGGAAGGCGAGAGAGAGAAAAGGAAGAATAAAGAAAAGGTGGTGAAGGATGGAACAATGAGGACGAGGTGGAACCAGAAGAAGCAAGATGGAAAGGCAAATAAGGAAGCAGAGGAAGAAGGAGAGGGAAATGGAGAAGGTTGGGAGGAAGGAGAGGAAGAAGACTAAAAGGAAAATGAAAAAGAGAAGAAGGGGGAGAAAGAAAACAGAGAAATAGGAGAAGGGAAAAAGAGAAGGGTGAATAACAAGAGGAGAAAAGCTGCAAAAACAGCAGAAGAAGAATGCAAAGAGGAAAAAAAAGGAAAATGTAGAGGAGGAGGTGTGGAGGAGGAGGTGCACGTGGGGACTCTGAGGTGTTTTCTCATTCTGCTCGTTGAGCGTGCTTCGCCGTGGTGTCTTCGGGGACGACGCTCCTACAAGACAAAGATTAGGGCTACAAAGGCAGCAGGTGGCTGCCGGCTCCGACTCTGGGACCTAATTATCTACGGCACGGAAACTTTCCCCGTTTGAAGGACAAATGATTAATTAAAAAGAACAACTCACCTACGCCTGTGATCTTTGGACAATACCCAGAGTGCCGAGGGTTTCTATTCCACGTGTGTGTGTATGAGTGTGTGTGTGTGGAGTCTCAGTAGGACGGTGTATCATTGTCAGACTGTCTAATAGCGCTGCCTGGTTCAGGAGCTCGTTGTGTCCGACTGATAACCAGCTAACGTGACGGCGGGCACGCGGGGCCGGACAAAGAGAGCTACGGCAAGGTCATGGCAACCTCCAGGCGAGACGGCGCCATGAGAAAGTAGAGGAAGAGATAGGGAAGAAGACACATTTAATTGGTGAAACAAGTGGGAATGTAAAACATGAGATGAGATGGACACATGGAGCACATGAATGAGCCGTTTAGCATCTCTAAGAGGCTGAAAATACACAGAGGAGGAGAAAAAGAGGACGTCAAAAAAGTCTGGAAAGATTTCATGAAAGTTATCAAACCACTTCCCTGGCAATTGTTCTCCTATGAGAATAAAATCTGTAGTCTTAAAATTTAGAAAAAGAAATAACAACGTTAGGGGAGTAATGAGTATCGAGTCACTTTTTGGGTAAGTAATATTATTACTGGATTTCAAGAGTAGTTTGTTACACTAATTGTTGCCAGTAAAAAGTAATATTATTTGTTTGTTAGCGACACCAAACTGGTTCGGTCTGACATGGTGGTTTTATCCTTTTTAGTTCCTTTTTTTTTGGTCCAGAGATCCTATGTGTAAACATGTTTGTGTTGTTTACATGTGAGACCAACTGTGCGCAGCCTGTAGCATGCTGGTGCTAGACCCGATTTTCCCTTTGAGCTGCCTAACACTGTCAATCTTGTTTTGTGTGGAAGAGTTTGACTATTACGTTTATAGCTGTAAATAGTATGAATGCTTCGCAAGTTACAGCTGCAGGAACAAACCTTTTTTAACAGACTAAAACCTCACATCTGCACAGACTGTTGGGGTTAAAGAGAGGGATAGAGAGATGGAAAAGAGGAGAGAGAAATGGACAGAGGTCTGATTTGTTTCCAGTACCAACGCAGAGCAAAACTCTGTACCGAGATGATACTTTTCCTAAAATGCTGCTCAGTAAACCTGCTTCCTACTCCTGTTTTTTTGTTTTATCTTCTGCCGCCTTCTCTACCTCTTTTTCATCACTCTCTCACAGCTCTTCCTTTTACCCATAATGCAACAGCAGGAGCCAAGGGACATCAGAGGGGTGGCGGGCGAGAGGCAATCATGACAAATGTGCCGTAGCTCGCTGGCTTGCACGCTGTTACACACTCTCACACGTATATATAAGAGAAGGCATAACCTGAGTGTACTCTGCCCACACACACACACACACACATACACACACACACACACACACACACACACACACACACACACACACACACATTCATCACAGATAGAGAGTATTGTCAGTGAAAGTTTAATTGTGTAAACACTCTGTAACTGTCCTGTCATATTCCTGCCTCTGCGGCTCACTATCGCCTCCTCAGCTGTAATTGAATTGCTACCGTCAGGGGGGAGAGGGGGGGAGAGAAGGGGGGAGGAGGTGAGACTCGCCTTATGAATAGAATGTGTTTCCTATCAGGCAGGATTTGACAAATTGTGTCAGGAAGAAAAGCCCAAGTGATAATTTTTCGGTTTACTGAAGGTGGAGGAGGAAGAGAGGGAGGGAGGGTGGAAAGAGAGGGAGGGAGCGGATGAAGAGATACAGAAGAAGGGAGGAGGAAGAGATACAGAGGGAGAGATGCAGAAAAGAGGATGAGGGAGGGAAGGAAGAGGGTGAGAGGGATGGGGATTCAGATAAAGGAAGATGCAAAGAGGAGAAGAAAAAAGACAAATGAGGTGCCGAGGAGAGGAAAGAGATAAGGGAGAGAAAGAGGAGGGAGGAGGAAGGGAAGAAAGGTAGAGGAAGGAAGATAAAAGAGAGCGAAATAAAAGGGAGTGAGAGGGTAAGGAAGGGAAGAAAGGATGGGGTAAGACGAGATCAGAGGAAGAAGACAGAGGAATGGATGGAAAACAAAAAGAAGAAGGGATGAGAAAGGGAAAAAAAGTTGAAGAAGAGAACAGATGTGGAAAGAGAGGAAAGAAAAAGAGGAGAAGATTAAAAAATGGGAGGAGAGAGAGGGACATGGAAGAGGAAGTGAAGAGAAGAGGAAAGGGAGAGGAAGGAAGGAAGGAAGAAAGCGTGGAGAATGAGCATAAAGGGAGAGAACAAAACAGGGGGTAAAGAACAAGGGAGGAAGAAAAGGAGGAGAAGGAGTGTAAGCAAAGGAAGAAAGAAAGAAGGAAGTGGAGAGAAAAGGAAAGAGAAGAGGGTGAAGGGAGAGGAGGAAAAGGCAGAAGAGGAACAAGGATGAGGGGAAGAAAAAGGGGGAGTCAGAGGCGAAGGAAGAGAAGAAAGAAGATGAGAAGACATAAGAGGAAGGAAAGACAGGAAGGAAAGGGAGAGGGAGAAGAAGGAAGGAGAAAGGTTGGAAGTGAAAAGAGAGAAAAGAAGATGAAGGAAAGATAGGGAAGAAAGAAGGATATGAAAGAGGAAGTGAAGAGAAAGAGAAAGCAGGGGGAGGGGAAGAAAAACTAGAGAGGAACAAGAGGAGAGAGAGAGGAGGTGGGGTAGGGAGGAAGGGAAGAAAGAGAAAAGGGGGAAGGAGAGAATGAGTTGGAGAGAAAAAAGAGAAGGGGAAAAATGAGGGGGAGGAGAGAGGATATAAGGGTAGAAAAGTAAAGGAGGAAGAGGAAGATAAAAGACAGGGGAGTCAGAGGAGAAGGGGATGACAGGGAAGAAGAGAGGAAAAGGAATGGAAGATGGAGAAAGTTGAATGTGAGCAAGAAGAAGGGAGAGGAAAGGGGGAAAGAACAAGGGAGGAAGGAGGACAAAAATATGATGAAGAGTGGGTGTAATAGACAGACAGAAAGGTGGGTTAGTGAAGGAGGAGGGAGAGGAGGATGAAGAAAAAAAACTAGAAGGACGTGTAGAAGAATCTGACAAAATAAGACGCTTGTTTAAAGTTGAATTTCAAAATAAAAGATTGGATTTGACAGGTTTCATTATTCACACACATCTCGTACTTTTTCACACAGATTTTAAAGTACAGGGGGGAGAGAGAGAGAGAGAGAGAGAGAGAGAGAGTGTGTGTGTGTGTGTGTGTGTGTGTGTGTGTGTGTGTGTGTGTGTGTGTGTGTTTGATGGTAGCTTTCCTAAAAGCCTTTTCCCACAATGCAACAGCCTGGGAACCAAAGGCAAGGAAAGGTAAAACTCCTCTCCCTCCTCCTCCTCCTCCTCTTCTTCATTTCCTTCTTTACCTCCTCTCTTCCCCTCTCCTCCCCCATCCCCTCCATCCTCACCTCCTCTCCCCCCTCTTCTCCCCCTCTCTGACTTTTCTTTTGACAGTCTTATCAGGACGATGAGCTCAAATCAAACAGCGCTCTAATAGTCTGGAGACGCCTTGATCCCAGCTTTGTCTTTCTTCCTCTCCTTTTCCTCCTCCTGTCTTCCCTGCATGGAGATACCTCCCTCCCTCCCTCCCTCCCCCCTTCTTCTCCTCAGTGATCTCTCTGTGACGGGGCTCTTAAGGCTCTTCTGAGCTGTCTTTAGCTTTTTCTCTTCCTCTTTGGGGAACTGATCTACCTATGAGGAAAAGATGGAGGGGAAAAAGGTGGATAAGGACAAATATGGAGGGATGAAGCGCAAGAGGAAAGATGGATAACTGTGAGAGAGTGGCCAAAAGTATTTGGACATGTGGTTTTGGATGTGAGAGGTATCACGTGGGAACTTATCTGCCTAATACCTCTGAGCTCTGAGGTTGACACGCCATAAAACACTAAGCAAAAAGTCAAAACTTTTTACTCTGCTGCTCTCGTAACCTGCACAACCTGTAACCCCCTGGTGGGCCGTGAAAGTATTGCAAGTAGGGCGCCAAATCATTTCCCAAATTGTATGCCTTTTTTTTTTTTCTTGGGTGGGGGGTGTTAATATTTAAAGATAAAAATATACAGAATGATTTTTTAATTGTTAAACTCAGTTATGTTTAAAGGATATTAAAAATGTTCTAATATTGATATACATATAAAAAAACATACACTGTCAAATTTTTGAGCATTAAATCCCAGTAAATAACTGATTAACTTTTGCATGACTTTCGCAGTAATCTTCACAGTAATTTACTGCTAAATATTCTCACAGTAACTCCTTGTAACTTCACAGCCGCAATGTTACAGGAATTATTCATGGTTTAACAACTGCAAGATAAGTGATACTACAGTAATTTCTTGTTCACTTACACTTTTATACAAAAGTTTTACAGCTCTCATATTACCATGAGCGGGAAGGGCACACAGTGGACATGAGAGCCTGCTGTACATGGGTGTATCCCACGGGTGACACAACAAGCTGTCTTTGCCCAGGCTGTCTACTCTTCACTGTGTGGCAGAATGTTCACACCACATAGCATTAACGATGAGTCTACTCCAAGTGTGCAGCCGGTCAATGCCTTATGTCTCCAGTATGTTTTACCTATCTACAGCAGGCACTCATGTCCACTGTGCCCCCTCCTCACCCATGGTTACAAGGTATATCAGTATTTTCCTCGAAGTACCCCAAGGCACATTAGAGCCCAATATGTAATAATGACCTTACATGTGATGAAAAAAGTAACAGGATTCAAATATAATAACTAGCAAAAAGTTGTAATTTTGAGCTCAGCATCTGTTACATTTTTAACCAATGATTGCACTTTGGGTTTTCTTAACTTTTTAAAAAATTACTTTCAGGTCATTTTTATAAATTAGGCCCCAACACTGCACTACATGACCTTCCTAGTTATGGGTCAGGGTGGGCCATGGAAATAAACAAAAAAATACAAAAACAAACATTTTTTTGATAGGGGTTTTGTTAACAAGTATTGTGACTCTTTGAGAGTTAAAAAATAAACACATAAGAGGACACGACTGATTTTAAGCTATGACATGGTGAAGAAAAGAAAAAAGTTGATGCATAAAAATGGGTCAGAATGCAGGATCAGACATATTTGGGGCTAAAAATATTTTTATAATTGTCTTTAAAACAATTTTGATAAAGTCAAAATCTTGATCCTGCAATGAAAAATTGAACTTTTTTCCCCCAGGTTTGGCTTTATCTCAAAAGTCTGCAATAATAGAACAAGCATGTTTGACTAAACTTAGAGGCTGTTCTTTCTTTTTCTTTTAGAAATCACTAGAAAGAAATAGCTTCTAAATGGAGAACTCATTTTTTACTTTCACTGTCGATAGATATGTCTGTAAGAGCCGTCATATTCACAGAATCAAATGAGGCCCTTGTTGAAAAAAGTTTGGACACTCCCTTCAATAATCTAATGATCTGTATACTGCACAGGATATCTAATTTAAACTTCTCATGCTAAATATTCTCCTTATACTTTTTGTTTATATTCAGGGGTTTACCAAAATAATGAGGAGCCGTTTTATCTGCAGCGTCGTGTCATTTTAATGTGCCGTTTGCCTTTTGATGAGGGGACGCAGGAGAGTGAGAGAGGAGGAGGTTTAAATGAGGAGACAATTTGTTTTCTCTGATACGGATGATGAGACTGACAGCTCGTCTTTGTTTTGAAGGAGGTCAGAGGTCACGGTGACACACATAAACACACACTCACACACACTGCTGGGAGATAATGAGTAATTGTCTGTTTATGCAACCTGCATAATTACTTCCAAAGAGAGAGAGAGAGATGGAGAGAGAAGTGAAGGAAGAGGGATGGATAGAAGGTGTAATAGAGGAAGAGTGGAGACTGGATGGAGAGAAAAAGAGAAGGAAAAAGGGAGAGAAAAGAATGAGTGTTGGTAAGTTTGACAAACACAATGTTACAAAAAATAGAAGTGTTAAATTTAAAGGAGCAGTCCACTTTTTTTTCCCTTTTTTTACCAGTAGATTCTGATATTTTGTGTCTCTTGAGGGAAAAAAAATTAATAATGTCATGATGTTACAAGTTTAGGACATTACCATGATGTGTATCATAAAAGAAAAACATTGAGAATTTAAAAAAAAAAGAAAAGAAAAAAACGTACATCATGGGACAGATGCAAACACACACACATACACACACGTTCCCATGTGAAGAGTAGGCATGCAGATAAATCCACAGCTTGTATTCTCCGACATGTCACCGCAAACAACACAAAAGCAAATATAAACAAACACCACAAACATCACAAATACCAGATTTTCCCGCAGAGAGGGTGAGCGCCTGAAGGCAGCGTCCAGCAGCTCCTCCCGTGGCATTTACACTGAAAACACGTCGGTCACAGGACAAACAGTGAATGCAACACTCGCTGCTCTACGTCTATTTTTACACAAACTAAAGGTGTGTGTTTGTCTGCGTCACTTTACTGCAGACACACCGAGGGAGGAAGAGGCTCAGAACATGTGACACATTCACGGTCCTCTGAGGATAAATCGTAAAATCAATCTGAATGCAAATGTTATTCACACACACGTTGAACCTCAGCTTTTTCCTGCTGTCTGTGTTTAATCTCACGGTTTTCCCCTGGCTGAAAACACAACATGTAGCTTGGTCAAAAACTTTAAATTTCTTAATCCAGGAAATTCTGGGCGTCTTAAACCAGAAATAAAGCTCTGCTACAACACAAAACAAAATTACAATGACATGTATCACCAGCAGAGGTCAGTCTGCTCAACTATTGGTTGCTTTATTTCAGAAAAAAAATTACGAAGGAAGAGCACCAACAACCTAAAAAAACATCACCAGGATTTTTTCCTCATGTAGATTTTATTTAGTTGAGACAACAGCGGATAAGAAACAAAGAAACAAAAAATAACAAATATAAAAAGCATTTTGATTATGCCGTCAAAATAAGGTCATAACGTACAAACTTAAAGAGTTACAGAGGATGAGATTAAAGTATAAATATTTTTGTAATGCATGAAATCATAGACAAAATGAAGTTTTCATTTATATGATTAAAGAAGAGATCAAAATTAAGTCGCAATGTACAAGGTTAAAGTGGAAAAACCAATCTTGATAAAGTAGAAATAAATTCCTAATGACTTAAGTTGAAATTAAGTCTTAACTTATGAAATTCAGATCTAAAAATGTTGGTACATTTAGGTACCCTCGAAAACCTAAGAATCTGACAATTACACCAGTTTTTTTAACTAGACTAATGGTTCGTAAATGACAGCCATTCTTAAAAAAGTGGTATTTTAATTCCGAAAGCAGGTTTGGGATCCCAAGAGTTAATCTCTGAACTTTTTTTTTTAGACAATTATCTCAAACAACACAACATTGTTTTTTGTTTAGTGTTCTTTAAGTTTTTTTTGTATTATAATCACTGTTGCCATTTATATTTATATATAACTATATGCTCTCTTTTTTTTAAACTCCTTTGATGTTCTTTTTTTTTTTTTCTTTTTTTGCACTGTCGGCTGTTCGAGAAATTTAATTTCGCTTCAATGGTGTAACCCTGAGGATGCCATGTGAAACGACAAAGTCTATCTATCTATCTATTTTTAATTTAACCTCATAGAGTAAAACTTTACTTCGAGGCTAGTCTAGCGCATTATTACATCATTCTTGACATCTAATTATTTTTATTTTAAATCAAGAGTGTTTCTGTGCACAAAGTTTTTATTCTGGGAGTTTAAATGTGACACATAATCACAAACTTTAAACATTTTCACATTTAGCCTTGGCCTGAGTCCATCACTGCTCATCTACACCTGAACTCCCTTTATCTCAAATTTTCACCTCTCTCTTCTCTCACTTCCTTTGGAGTCTCTCTTTCTTCCTCTCCTCACTTCTCTGTTCATATTTGGCCCATCGACAGCCACGTCCTCGGATAAAAGAGGACGAAACAAGAAAGGAAGGCATCAAAAAATAACAGAAGAAGAAGAAGAAGAAAGAGAAAGAGGATGAGGGGAACACAGCAAGAAGTGTGTGTGGTGTAATTGAATCCAGGCGGCAGAAAGAGAGTGAGAGGGACAGATGGATGGACTGAACAGATTAGCATGGGTAATGAGAGGAAGGCATGAGGAGGAATAGAGGCGGCTGCCATCGTGTTCATCGAGCTGCTAACTGCTTTCACAAACACGACTGTGAAGAGCTGCGGCGGCTGCTGATGAACACAAAGTACATCTTGTTGTCTCGCGTCGGCTGCAAATACTCGCATGTGGATTCATGTTAAAAAAAACTTGATCAGACGGTTTGGGGAAGGTGAAGGATGTATTAACGCTGTTTTTACTGTCTCCAGTTTTGAGTTTGAATTCTTTAACTTCCTCACATCTTAACTTTCCTTTTTCCCTCTTTAACATTAAACTCACAGCCTCCTCTTCTCCTCACGATGAGTAATGCATTTCCGCGGGTGTCTGCGTCATTAGTTCCCATTCCAGTCGATACCTGACGAACGCCACGCCTGCTAACATGTCCGCCTGAGCTTTTCCATTTGTTTACATCTCCTTCTCCTCCTCCTCCTCTTTTCTCTCCCTCCTCAAGGCGTCTTTTTGTCTTCCTCTCTCGCTCAGTCTCCGTTCATCACTCCCCTCTTCCTGCGTGCACCAGGGAGTCTGTGATCGATCGCTGCTCGACTTTGTTTTCTGGGAAGTTTTACACTCCTGGCACTGCTTCACCCTGACGTATGATGATTGTTTACAGATGTTCAAGTTGAGTCGTCTACCTGATGACTTTATCTGCATTCACAATCTCAGGAACATTGATTTCTGGAGAACAAGTGACTGAACTGAAGGTTCCTTCAACTCATAGTCCTCTTTCCTCTCCTGGGGTCTCATTCATAAAAGAGTGCATTGAATCCTTAGTAAGACAGTACATGCACTGAAAACCCGGAAATGACGTGTTCTCATATGATTCAGATTCAATAAAACTGTTGGCAGGAGAAGCCACAAATTCTGCCCCTGGCATAACCATATAATCCACCATCAATGCTGTAGTGCCTGGGTCCAAAAGCAACTTATTGAATGCCAGTATGCTCAGTAACATTTGCCAGTCATTCAATGGCACCTACCAATCACATGGTGGCACCTGCTGACTGCTCATTGACATCTGCCAATTGCTCAGTTACACCTACCAATCGCTCAGTGGCACCTTCCAATGCTCAGTGACACCTTCCAATCGCTAACTGACTCCTACCAATCGCTCAGTGGCATCTGCCAGTGCTCAATGACACCTTCCAATCACTAATTGACTCCTGCCAATCGCTGAATGACTTCTACCAACTGCTGAGTGACATCTGCCAATCACCCAGTGACACTGATGATTGCTCAGTAACAGTCGCCATTCGCTCATTGACATCTACCAGTTGTTCTGTGATACCTACCAATGGCTTAGTGGCACCAGCCAAAAAATCACTGAATTCTGCCAATTGACTGCTCATTGACATTTCATTGTCACAGAGCAGTTGGTACCTGCCACTGAACCATTGGTAGGTGTCAGTTATCAATTGGTAGGTGTCACTGAGCAATTAATATGTTTTGCTTTGAATCAATGGCATACCACAAGCTGCTTTTGGATCTTGCTGTCACTCCTGTAAATGGAAAGCAAAGCACCTCCTGAATGAAAATGCATCCAAACAAGGGGACAAATTAAAAGCCTCCAATGCTGGATCACAGCAAAAAGAAACGAAACTTTCTGACACAGAAACAGAAGAGTTTGTGAATGAAATGACACATTAAATGGAGGTCTGTTACTGCAGCAGGAGTTCAAAAACTTCTCTGCAGTCGGAGAATGACACCTTGTGGCTGCTGCATTCATCCCTTCAACTAATAATAAATGGACATGGACGGCACTAGAGAAATGCATCTTGGCATAATGAAAGTGATTTATTGGAAACAGCTAATCACATACAGGATTATAGTGGCTATGATGACGAAAGTTTGTCAGTGACGTCTGATATTTAGTGAAACAAAACGTGGAGAGACATCAATTTGTATCTGTAGGTTTCAATTCACCACCTTGCCGTCTGTGTTTTCCAGTTTTCTAAAGCCAAACTTTTTGCTCAGGCATGTTTTACCTTGACTGCCATAACTTGACTCTGAATGTCTCATAAATCTACACTCTGCTTTTTAATCATTTCTCTGTAAATGTCCAAAGGCTTGAAATAAGCTTAACACACCTGCTGCATCCATCATTAGACATCCACTGTGCAGGGGGAGCGTTCCCAGAATTCCTTTTTAATAAACTCCACCAATCAGTGACCCCGTGCTGTTTAAAACAAGCACAAAGTAACTTCACTTCCATGTGAAGTTCATCAGACTAAATTGGGTTTTTTCAAAGTTAATAACTTGTCTCCGTCATATTAAACGAGACGTCTGACCCCCTCGTTTTAATTACAGCCGCACTCATAAAGTATTGAAATTGGAGTTAAAACAGGAGCTGACCTTGGAGCAGAGATCTTCCTTTGAAGCTGTGCGCCGCTTTCAGCCTCCTCTTGCACTTAAAGAGAGTCATCTTTAAAAGCACATGACGCAATTTGACTAATATCAGTCAAAGTGAGGCGCTCTGAAGGCTGAGTGGTGGAAAATTATCACTCATAAGTGTAATTCAGAGACTCGCTGAGAGGGCAGAAAACTCCCCGAGGCTCTTATTTTCTGTCTCTTCAGCGTCTTCATCACATATCATCAAATTCAGGGTCTTATAGCAACATTCATTTTCTGTACGCTGCATCGACCTTCTCACTGAGGGTGACTTTTAAACAAGTGGAGAAAAGTAAAACCAAAGTGGAAAAACTGCAGTTCCCTTAGTGTCCACTACAGGCTTTCTGCAAAAGTCCATTCGGATAACGTATGCTTCTGAAGTCTTTAAATTGCATTAAATGTTTGTTTTTCTGTGCCGTTTATGGCAGTAATGGATCAAACAAAGATGGTTGTGCTTTCTTTGTTACCAAATATAAAGGATTGACTGAAATTCTCAACAAAAAAAGACAAAATATGCTTCAGACTTTGCTTTGTTTTGCATCAGGATTTCAGTTTAGACCTTAATCACTCGATTACAGAAAGATCGAGGCTCCTTGAACGCACCACGGGAGGCTTTCTTCTTGTTTTCCCCTCAGAGGTTTAAGAGTCTGGGCTTAAATTCTCTGATGTGAAAGTGATGTTTCGACACAGCAAAAGGACGACATTTGAAAAACTCCTCCAAACTGCATGACCTCACTATGATGACACCTTTGACAGAAAAATGAGAGGTGAAATGATGCGTTTTGAAACCCTTAATTTCTTTTGTTCTTCACAATTCAAACCCAAACTTTCCTCTTTGCTGCTGTAATCGTTCCAAACTTCAGGTGTGATTTCTGCCTTAGAGGTTCGGATTATTGTATTCTTTTTTTAAACCTGAATGATGTATTAAAGGTTCTGTGAAGACGTCAATTATGTTTTTTTAATGGGGCAGGCTGGGTTAGGGTCGAGGAGACGGTCTTTGTCCATCAATAGCAGGCTTTTAAACTAGTGTACGAAGATTGAAAGTTGATGAATCTGATTCTTTTGCTCAAATGTGACACATATCTGTTTTGTTCCTGGCAGTCGAAACAGCTCAAGTCACTTTGAATCTGACATTTTTGAATCCGAGTCGGGCCACTTTCAAATGTAGTGCTGAATCAGATACATGTCAGATTTTTTCGAAGGTTACCGCTACTTGAACAGCAGGTCTTGAAGTCAAAATGCTACAAAAATGGCTGGCGGCCAATAAGTCTTTATGCACTATCCCTTTAAATACTCAATAAATGAATAAATAAATGAGGTCAGAAGAGTAGCTGCAGCACTTTGCCTTTGAACAACCTGCTCTCTCTCAACTTCATTCGCATTCACACCATCAAACACTAAAAGCTTGTTGTTAATTGAGAATTTATTTCAATTTTCTCCCATCAAAGAGAAAAATTGGGAAGAAAAACAACTACATTTCAAAGTCCTTCTGGAAGTAGCAGTAATTCCACCCTCCAGGAGAACGCCATAAGTTCTCCATTATTAGCTCCTTGCAGTCTAATTGTCCGCGGCGTCCCCTTATTTCAACATCATAAGTCTTTGATTATTGTTGCTAATTATGCTATTAGCACAATGGAGGGGAATAATTCGTCATAATCGCTCACATTTATCATAATTACCCAAGTTTACAGTCACCTACGTTTAATGTCATTTAGAGCGGCCATCGGCGACGGCTGCAGCCCAAGGACAAACTCATTGTGTGTGTGTGTGTGCGTGTGTGAGTGTGTGTGTGTGTGTTTAGGGGTGATGCCTGCTTGTATTTGCATTGAAAATGTCACTCGGACTCCAGGACAGAAGGCAAAGGTCAAATCTGGTGGGAGAAGCACAAACACAGAGATGTCTTGCGGTACAAGCTCAGGCTTTCTTTCACCTTTTTACTTTGATTCTTCTTTCATAAAAAAAAAAAACCCAGAAACATCTTTTTAGCATTAATCCAGTGGGTAAAGGTTGCAAACATAACGGTTTAAGAAATATGTCTCAAACTGCTCATTTCTATCAGTTTAAAAACTTAGATTGTGCTCTTCCAGCCAAAAAATCAACAACTTTTTTTCACATGGTAAGTTTGAGCCACTCTCATCATATGTACCACAATATATGGGACCGTTGCATTTTTAAAGTCTGACAGAAAAAACAGGAATATCTCAGTCAGCATATCAGCCCCAATCTCAAAAACTTGTTCAATACTGAATATCTGCCAATACTTGATCCAATATTTGGTATTGCAGAGATTATGATTATACAAGAGGTAAGAGAGTGGCGCTGTGCATGGTTTTGTTGATCAGTAGGATGTTGGTTGTATAATCTATAAAATTTCCCTAAAATATCCTGGTATTGCTCAGCTAATTCTACAGACCATTAATATTTACAATAAAGTGCTGCACTGGGCCACTGTCATTATAAGTTAAGACTTTAACAGAGATGTTGAGACATTATTTATATTTTTGCACATTATATATACAGTGGTGCCAAAAAGTTTACACCACCGGGCAGAATCTCTGATTTTTTGGCCTTTTCTCAGGAAACGTGAATGATAACACAAAATCCTTTCTGCCACTTATGGTTAGTGATTGGGTGAAGACGAAAAAAAAAAATAGTTTACTCTTTTTAAATCATAATGACAACAGAGACTTCAAAAATTTTGGCCACTTTGCGAATCAATCATACCTTGTATATAAACTTGTGGCCGGTGGATTGTTTTCACTTTCTAGTTTGAATAATTTCCATACTGATGAGATTTAAGTCAGGGAGTTGCTAATGTTAACATGTATGACTGTCATGTGTTTTGATGTTTCACTTATTTAAACTGTATGTCCCTGGAGAGTTACCGTAGGATGATGGGATCAGATCTGACCATCCAGATTGAGACTGGGCCGTCCCAAAGTCCATTAAAGTTAATGAAAATGAACAAAATAATGAAAACCAGAATTGAAAACATATTTTGTTAACCGTAATAATAATTATTAAGAATACAAGGTTTTACAAAAAAGTGATGCACTAAAGTTACAAAGAAAATGCCATTAGTTTTGGTCTCTGTAGAACTATCTCATACATAAATTAACTCACTACTTTGCTTTTAAAGATCCCCCAGAGGCCAGAAGGAGTAACACTAAGTGACATTTCGTTGTTGTTTATCTATTGGTTATCTACCGGTGAATACATTTTCAAAACTGGTATGATGTTTGAGGTTTTATGACATATTGCTTTTTCTAAATTTTTTGAATCTTGCCCTTAACAACAACAATCCAATTTGACCAAAACTATCAAAATAATACTGAAACTAAGCATTCTCAAAAAAATTAAAACTAATCTAAGCTGGGAAACTCACTTTAAATACTATTTTGAACTAATCTTACATTAAAAATAATAAGTCTAAATGAAATGAAAATAAAAACGAAAAACTCTGATAACCTTAGGCATCTTTAAATCCAGATATTCTAATGTGAAGGACTTCTTAATAAACTTTGCATCACATTCAAGTTTATTATAGCAATCCAAACTTCAGCTCAGTTCATTATAAAGCTGTCTCTCTCTCTTTCTCCCTCTCATTTGAAGAAACACTGCACATCAGCCTCAACCAAACTAAGTGGTTTCAGTGTTTTTGTCTGACCTGCTGAATGATCTCCACATTTACTGGGTGAATTACTCACAATCGGTTTAGTAAAAGTGCTCAAATTAATTAAATCACAGTCATGAGTGTGTTTTAGAGAAGGCAATAAAACCACTTGAGGCAAACAAAGAACTTTTCAGAGGCCGAGGATCATTACTAAAGCAAAATTATCCGTTTGGTTAAGTTTTATTTAACGTACGCCCGCAACTCCCCGCTGCTCTAAATGGAATCTTTAGAGTACACAATAGCCAATCACGGGCTATTATTATTAGAGTTTTCTAATTAGGCTTCTTAACGAGGGCGGCGTGTTTACAATGGGAGCCGGAGCTGTTCAGATAACAGAAGCAGAGGACAGGGCGACGCCAGACCACAAATAAAGCGCTCCTCTCTGCTATCGGTGTGTCACAGAGACGGTGATAACGCTGAAACTTCCCAAGGTCCAAGACTCAACTTTTAATTCAAGGGTGTGTGAGTGTGTATGTTATCAAACACATTTTTTTAATAAAAGCACAAAATGTTGAAACAGGTGTGTGTTTAAGTTTCAGCTGTACAGGGAATGAAAGAGAGTGGGGGGGGGGCTCAGGGAGAATATTTACTGCGGAGGAGTGGAAGAAAAAAACCAAGCAAACGTTTATGTCTTATTTTTTTTGTTCTGTTTGTTTTGTCTTATTTTCTTAGTCTTAATATGAGCCACATTTACCAGACCAGTCCAGAAAAATGTGTTGTTTTTTTTTAACTTGTTTTAAGAGTGATGTCTGAATTGCTTGTGACAAGGAAATAAATCTGACAATGAGGTAAGAACAAAAATCCTAGGATTAAGGAACTTAATGAGCAAAATTTTCTCATTTTTTCAGTCATTAAAAGCAATTCAGACATCATTTTGTCATTTAAATTCTTGAAACCAGACATGTTTCTGGACTGAAACCAAGAAGACATTTTCCACTTAAAATAAAACATAAACAGTTGCTTAGATTTCAGTTTCTTCAGTGTGAGAGGAGAAGACGACAAACTTAACTCCCAGGATTCAGTTTCCAAAATCTATCAAAGATCTGAAACTGTTTCTTTTTCATGTATTGACAATTCAATGAAAAGAGAGTCACGTCTAACAGAGAGTTCAAACAGTCACTCCACATCGTCCGTGAGAGAAATGAACAGCTTGTTACCCCAGACACCTGATATAAGCCCCGCCTCCTCCTGGGAAACGTTCATACAAATTCATACCAGCCCCTCCCTCCTCCACCTCCTCCTCCTCCCTTTCTTTTCTCCAGACAAATTAACATTAAAGAACACATACATGAATCCTAATCCTCCTTTTTCTCCCTCTCCCTGCTCACATTATCATCGGGGATCACTCCTTCACATTCACACATGTCCGTCTGAAACCTCTCCCTGCCGTCTCCCGTCTCTTTCTTTGGACAAATTAACATTGCTAAGCACTCATGCACATTCAAACACGTCCCTACATCCCCTGCCTCTCTTTCTTTCTCTCTTTTCCTTCCATCTTTCTCTCTAGACAAATTAACAAGGGAGAACAAACACCTTTGTCCTCCTCCCTTCCTTCTTTCTTTCATTCTCTTTCTCGTGCTGGTCAAATTAACTTTGGGAATCACTGAGACGTTCACATCTTGCTTTATTCTTTTTCATATCTTTATATCTTTGGGGCGAATTAGCATCAGAGAAACACCCCTCTGTGGGTTCAGATCTGTTCTTTCTCTCCAGATAAATTGACTTAGACAACCACATATATGTCCTCTCATCGTCTACATCTCCAGTTTGGTGTGAAGGGAGGTTTGGTTAGAGGTTCGCACTAAGTCAAAGACGGGAAAAAAAAGAACAAAAACCTCAAATGTGGAACTCCAATTAATTTAAAGCCCCCACCCTCTCTCCCACCACCCTCACCCATCACCAGCACCAATCAGCCAAGAATAAATCCGCGGCAGATCTAATTACCGCGCCGTCTCCGAAGACCCCGGCCGCCGCGAAGCCAATCTTCCCCTCCTTGTTTGAACAGGCTGATGAACTAAGGGACTCGATGGATATCAAGTCATTTTGTTTAATTTATAAATGGATTTTCCCCTAATACTTAAATTATCATCAGCATAAGAGAGAGAGCGGGAGAGACACGGTGAAAAACGTTTGGGAGGTAAAAAGTCTTGAACGTGGTGCAGGAAAAGAAGGAGGGATAGGAAAGATGGAGGGATGGAGGAGCTCTAGGCAAAGAATCCCAATGAGGACTGTGTCCTTTTCCAGTTTACAGCAGTGATGGCTTAACAATAAGGCCTGCTAATGGTTCTCAAGTTTGCTGCAGGGGATGCTGGGATGTGGGGGACCAAGACACAGGAAAGGGTGTCAAAGGTGGTGCAGCTTTGTGACCACATGGATGACAAAAATGGATAAAAGGCACCAACAGATCTGGACAACATGAGACCATAGACTGTATATAGAACGAACAGCGTGGAGCCTGTCACCGTTTTACAATTTTGAAGCCAAAAAACCCCGTTACTCAAGCCGCCATTGTGCAGCCAGAGTTTGCGCAGTAGAGAATTTCCGGTGGAGCCAAGCAAAAAAGAGAAATAAAAGTATTTATTCCTTCGTCTGTGGAAGGTTTAGTCTCTTTTTGGCTCTCTTTCCCGAAGTTTCTCATACCCCGATAAAAACTACTCACAAACGGCAGCTGTCAACTGTCGTAAAACGAAACCTATAAAACGGTTTTTAACGTCCAATAACTAACAACTTCTCAGTAAAGAAAACACTTGAACACAATGCAGCCAAATTGCATCGTCACACCACCTTAGCGTAAGGATGAGAGAAACGTTTCTACGAGGGATCGTAATATTTTCAAGTTTTCCCGACTCATATCCAGAATGCTTGGGGAGGCGGGGCTTATGACCTATACTGCAGCCAGACACCAGGGGGCGGGGCATCTGTTGGAAGCTTCAGTTTGAGCCAAACATCATTACGTCCACTCATTATACAGTCTATGCGTGAGACAAGCAGATAGTAGCCAGTTAGCTGAGTTTGGGCACACTTCACTCATCCCATTTCCAATATGGCCACACCAGCCGTTTTGCTTCAAAGCTGGGCTTCAGAAACAAACAGGTGATGTCACCGAGACTACATCCATGTTTCTACAGTCTATGGCAGAACCTAAAACCAGTTCCCCTCATCCGTGCATTACATATTAAATTGAAACCCATACAAATCTATCCGGAGTTCCACATGGCTCCATCCTTGGACCTCTTCTGTTTAACAGCACACTGACCCAGATAAAAGCAAACTACAAAAAGAGTTCCCATAACCATGTTCCTAAGTATTCATTGTCCATCATGCTGCCTTGTGAGGTAAAATCAAAGCCTCGTCTCCTCCCTTTGTTTCCTACCTGGTTCAGGAGTCTCAGAATGCGACGACGATGAAGCTGAGGAAGCTCCGTCTTCGTTGACGGCTCCCTGGGACAGAGACATCCCTCGCCCCGGTGGAAGCTTCATGCCAAGCTGCTCTGCCATCTCTACATGATCGCCGGGGTGGACATAGTCAAACATGCTGCTGCCTGTTAGCTCCACCTGCGAGGAGACAGAAAGTGACAAGCTTAGACATCTTTCCACCCTCATCCCATCTTACTTTTCCCCGTCTCTTCAGAGCTCTGTCAGGGGAAAATTTAGTCGCTTTGGGATCTTCTTGCCGGAAATTGCTTCAACCTGACCTCAGAAAAAGGCTACAACGTAAACCTTGTTAACAAAAGTTCTTGTTTTAAGTCCTCATTTTACTTCTTGTTCTTGTCCCTGACAGCCACATCTACAACTTACACTGTCTGACAACATTACAGAAAGGATCCCTTCACTTTAAGATGCTTTAATTTAACATGAAACAACACTTAAATTACACCCTTTACTGGATGCTAAACACAATTGACAAAAAAGTTATTTAAGCTCACAGAACACAGGAGTTGCTGGTTGAACCTTTTTGTTTTTTCTGTATCATGTAACGACTTGAGGGTAAAAAAGAAAAAAAAAGTCTAAAAAAGTTCACCCTTGCTATTGTTCAAGTCAAATCTGATCCATTTTGAGAAATACACAAATATCAAAATATTTTAACATTTTATGTTTTTGTACAGGTGCTACATTTTATTATTTTTTTGTATACTTAGTTTTA
Source organism: Thalassoma bifasciatum (assembly GCA_008086565.1). Taxonomy (NCBI): domain Eukaryota; kingdom Metazoa; phylum Chordata; class Actinopteri; order Labriformes; family Labridae; genus Thalassoma; species Thalassoma bifasciatum. The sequence goes on along the minus strand of RPOG01001370.1, from coordinate 51,005 downwards.
TTATGGGTCTCATTTGACCAAAACCTGGATAGATGGATTTTTATATCTACAGGTATGGATCAAGTCAAGGCAAATGAATCTGATGTATCAGAATAATAATGTTTGTGTATTGTAGGATTAATAATTAGATTGTTGAATAGTTTGATAACATGCTGTAGTTCTACTATAATATGAAAATTTTGCTTCTTTCTTGTATAATTCATATAGTCACTTATTATTTACTCTCCATATTTGATCATAACCTCAGCCAGAAACCAACTTCTCCCAGAAAACAAAACAAATTTAATAATTCAGTCACAGATGTCGCTGGTGTTTTGGTGTAAAGTGTGACCCTGTTAACTTGTGACTCAGCCAACCATCACTGGCAGCTTTGGCTGAGAGTCATATACTGCTCATATGCTACACTTGCATGTAGCATATGAGCAGTATATAAGGGTTAAGATCCATACCATCATTTGTGACTAGCACAATAAGGGAAACAACATACTGTAGCTGACATCCGTGTGCTGTGAGAGGAGCGCGTGATCATTTCAGTTTAAGAAATGAACACTGTTTAAGGTCTGCTTCTTGAAGGGTTGTGTCTTTTGTGTTGTGAGACAGTCTTTCTTTCTCCTCATCTTCCTCCCCCTCTTGTAAACCAACGCACTTTGTCTTTACCTTTCACTTCCTCTTTCTTGCTCGCCCCACTGCCCCCTCTCCAAACTTTCTTTTCTCCCTCCTTTCTCTCCTGCTCTTTCTCCCTCTCTAATCCCTCCTCAGTGAATCAGCACTAGTTTTTTCTTTCTTATGGAAATGAAATAAATAAGCTTCTTCTTATTAAATAAATACAGAGTCCCTTCACCTTAAAGACTCTCATTAGCGGAGATAGAGGCGGATTTGTCTTCGTTAATTGGGGATGAGACGAGGGAGCGCTGCCGAAACCAAAGTGTTACACACACTCTCACACACACACACACACCATGCAGATTAATGTCAAGGTTATAAATACACACAAACACTTTCAGTTTTTGTGTGATGAACATACACACACACACACACACACACACACAATTAAGTTCACATTTTCAACGGGATCATGTGATGTTTGTGCTCAGCGATGAACAAGTGTGTTTTCATTTGTAGCGTATCAAAAACATTGTGCACATTTATTTCTACAAGCTAATCTGGTTATGTACTGTATACGCAAGTGTGTGTATATATGCGTGTGTGTGTGTGTGTTCAGGTTTTTGGGGGTCCACTGGGACTTAGGGGATTACATGGGTGTAATCCCTTTAATAAGAAATCCCTTTAAGGCAATTTAGTCTCCTCATAAAGTCTCATCTGGAGCAGAAAGTGATGATTAAGAAATGAGACTGATCACTGAATAACACACGCATTCACACACACTCACAGGCACGCAGACCCCTGTGCACCATGGGAGTTAGTGTTCATGTTTACACGTTACAGTGCTAATTGGATCTACATTGTTCTTTCAGGAAATAACACGCCGACTTTTAATCAATTAAAACTTGCAGCAACTCTTTTACATAAAGTCACTGTTGGAGCTCATTACATGTAGGTAACAGAGGAGAGACATTCAGATCAATACTGCGACAACACTTTAAGACATTATCACACAATAGAGCACAGAAAATCTCATTACTATGGACCAGTATGAACCAGTCCAAAGAGTAAACCAAAGTAACAGGGTGTGTTTTACTTGTTAGCAAAAGTTTGAAGAAGATCAACTTTTAAGAGTGCAAAAATCATCCTAGCCTTCATGCTAACTGCTACAGTGTCCCCATCTGTCAATCAACATAGACATGCTGCTCAATAAAGAAATTCATAGGGGGGGGGGTTAGGGTTGGGGTTAACCCTAATACTAACTCTAACCCTAACCCTGGTTAACAGATGGTCAAGAGTGTGACCACTTTTCCAAAAAATGTAACGTATTTGATTTTTATTGCATATTTTAATGTATTGTCATTAATTTTATAATCAGCTTTTGTACTTTTTTTAATGTATTTTAATTATGTAGTGCTCATGTCACCTGCCCCAGAGACTAGGGTTGAAAATTAGCCAACTTGGCTAAACTAGCATATTTACAGGAATGTTTATTAATGTGCATTGTCTCTGTGTATTTAAACCAATAAACTAAACTAAACTAAACTCAACTAAACTTACATAGGTAAAAAGCATGCATGACTTTCTCAAAGAGTTTAAAAGATAAAAACGGCTTAAAGTCTTTTAGGAAGTCTTATAAAGATTGTGCATCGATTTTTAGAGTGGGGAATTTTGGGCAGTTTACAGATGGATTCAAGGGTTTCTACAACTTTAAGTGGTTTGAATCCAGCATTGTAACTTAATATCTGAATTATGTATGTTCTTATGGATTTTGAAATCATATGACAGTGTAAAGGGGGGCTGAACTTGATAAGCTTTGCTTCCTTCAGCCCCTTCTTGAACTTGCACTTTATCATAGGGTGCCATTTTTCTTTTTCCTTTACTAATTGCTTGTGCTTGTTTGAGACTAATAAAAATCAAATCTAAGCCAAATCAAATTTTAAAAAACCCTCATGTATAGAATATGGGAAAGCAGACTACCCCCTCTTTAATGTCTTCAAGAATTAAAGGCCATAAAGAAATCCAACACAAACAGTGTGTAAAGTGACAATCAATGTCCTCTCTGTCTGTTTGTTCCTTCTCAGTGACCCTGAGTCAGAGTCCGATACGTTCATTCTGCAAACAAAGTGACTGAACACACAGTTTAATGCTACTGTACAGCAACCTGAGGGTTTTAATCAGCCAAAAACTTTGGCAGCCACATCCTCAATATATCGTTTTATCCTTCCAGACTCCATGCAGAGGTTAGCCAAGTCATTAAAAACATCATGATGATTTTTCTTCTCCAGAATCTTTTGTCTTATAAGGTCACGAGGCACCGGAGTGGGACAAAATACAAGATATGTAGGAGACGAGTGAGGCTAATGACCCCTCTGAAATATCAGAGAAAAGACGGATAAGATGCTGTCATCTTTGTCTAAGCCAGGGATAGAAAACATTTTCAAAACACAGGTCAGCAGGAGAAATGATGGGTTCATCACAAAAAGGATTACCTAACTGGTTCATGACAGGCTGTAAGGGTGGGTCTGCCCATAGCTCCTCCCCTCTGACAGGCCTCAAGAAAGCTGGCCAATCAGAGGGAGGGGGGCTGCAGAGTGAACGCCTTAAAGCAGGGGTGTTCCCAAAAGGGCCGTATTGGAAACTGTGAAAATTACTAAGAGCTGGTGGCTCTTATGGGCATGTCTACTAACAGTGAAAGGTACAAATGAGCGCTCTGTTGGAAAACTATTTTAGAAATTTGTAATGATTTGTAAAAAATATGTTACAATTTCATGGCAGGATCAGGATCTGGACTTTATCACGTTTGTTTATACAACAATTATAAAGCATTTTTAACCCCAAATATCTCTGAACCTGCATTCTGAACCATTTTATGCTTCAACTTAGTCTTTCTTTGACCATTTTGTATCTTTAATTCAGTTTTTTGGTCCTTTCATGTGTTTTTTTAAATTCTAAACAACTCATGAAACACATTTTGCATCATGCCAAATGCATTTAAATGTCAGCTGAAAAAGCTGTTGAGATTTTGCAGATTATACAGAGCTTTAAATTTATAAAGTTGCCTATGCACATTCTAAATCTTTGTGAAAAGTAACCAGATATATTCAGATTTATTTCAAGCACATGACAGAAACTGTAAATGTAAACAGTTAGAACAGGATTAATTTAAGTGACAAAACTAACACATGGTAAGATGAGAGCTTGGGGCCGCTTGAAAATAGACGACCGGCCACAATTGGCCCCTGGGCCGTAGGTTGGACATCCCTGCCTTAAAGAGACAGCAGCTTAAACAAAAGTTTCAGACAGAGGCTTTCTGAAACAGCAGTGTGACAAAATAGTTAAGGCATTTAAAGTAACAACAACTTTGCAACCTCACGTCCATTTTTAAGACGACCTCCACGTGGAAAGAGCCAATGCTTCCTCACTCTATGTTTGAGTCAGGTTTGTTTGCCCGTTTGAAGTCTTTAGATAAAACTTATTAAAACACAACAGAGACGCCTGTTTTTATCGCTGCGTGTCCTCCACGACGAGGACGTGGAGTGACAGAAGGCTGAAGAATGATGCAGATAACCACGTACAACGACGGCAGCAGAGAGGAGGGAAAGTTTTGTGAATGAGTATGACGATGACTTAATGTGCATCTTATCAGTCGCTTCGCCTTAATTTATAATTTGTTTGTGATGATAGAGGTTGCTGTCAACTGTTCATACTGCAGTAAATGTGAGTTTGGAAAGCAAGATTAGCTTAAAACGTGCGCCCCATGTACAGGCTGTCAAACTCATCGATACAAGATGGATGAACACATTTGATTTTGACCGTACTTAGATCAAAATGCGGCACCTTCTTGACATCAAAACTTGATATCCTTCAAAAGTTTCACCTAATGTGTAAGTATAATGGGTATTGTGTGCTGTAATACATGGCTGATTGTGTCGTTCTGCTCTCTGTGCAAAACAAATTCATTCAAAGTTGCATCCATTAATTTATTCAATCACCTCTGTGTGTTCACTCAAAGCAGAGATTTAAATTTTTTTTTCTCATTGTTAAGGAAACAACAGAGTCCTGAGAAAGAAAACAACAAATAAAAGACAAAACTCAAGCGTGGAATTCCCATTAATCAGCTCCTCACTCTCTGGATCACACTTTAATTAATATGGATATAACTTAAAGCCACACACACATTGCCGCCGAAGATTTCCCTACACACACACATACTCACACACCTCAAAACAGTCAAAAACCTCAGAGTGACTTTGCAAAGTACTAATCAAATAAATTGATGTTGGCTCGCAGGGTTCAGAATTAATTACAGCATTAAACATTAGCTAAGTGGGGTAATATTCCAAGTTTGATAGTGCATAATTACTCCGCTGTTAATGATTCAGAGGGTGTCGGCCTCCGTTAGAGAGGAGAAACGACGGACACAAGAGAAAAAAAAAGTCTGCACAGTAACTTCATTTATTTCGTCTTTTAATGATGAGTGAAAAAAACAGCTCAAAGTATCCTGAAATCTTCATTTTCTTCACTTCTCATCAAACCGGTGAAACCCTCAAAATTAAACTTTCTCCAAGTTTTTTTTTTTTCCAATGGCGATACTTCAGCCTCTGTGCATGTTTCTCCATTGAGCTAAACCATCATGTCTAAGGTTTAACTTTAAAAAAAAAAATCTATATTTGATCAACAAGTGTTTGTAAATGTAGAAAGAATGTGTGTAATTAGTTTGAGAGTAGATAACATGTATACGTACAATGTTATGTAAATGTAACCTGTTAAAACTGTTTGAATATTTGTTTCTATGCCCACACACAGCAAAGTGTGTGTGTTCTGAATGTGTGTGTGACTGTTTGCTTTATTCACAATAGTCTCCAGTTGACAGCACTAGTGTGTTATCAGTCAGATGAATGGGGATGAATCTCTATTGTCAGTAACACACACACACACACACACACACACATACACACATACACACGTATACACACACACACTGCCCATATCCAGGACACTTTCCTTGTCAACAGCTCAGAGGATGACAAATGAACGCTCCATTATGAACTGTTCGCCACAGTGTGTGTTTGTGTGTGGGAGAGTGTGTGTGTGTGTTTGTGCAAGTCAGGCCCTGATAGATGGTGATTTATTAGGCAAAACAAAACACACAACAGTGAAAGCAATCACATCATCAGACCAGAGAGGGAGAGAGAGAGGGGTGAGTAGAGATCAGAGATGACCTGGTGGATCATTTACCTTAAAATTCATTAAATCAAAGATCATGTTTGAGCGACTTTCATGCTTGCAAACTTCCAGCAGAGGGCGATGAACACCTCACAGTCAGAGCCACATTTCTTCTCCTGTGGACACTTTCATGCAAGTGTCATTACAACATCTGTAAGTTCTTCTCTGAGATATAAATCACTCAATCAATGATTGAAAATTTTGGTACTGCTCCTTTAAATTCCTAAAAACAACAATTGTTTTCATCACTGTTTTGTAAACACAATATCCAAGCTGGGCTCCTCTTAGGTGGCTCAGTGCTAGCAGCAGCGTTCACCCAAACTGTTGCTACGTGAAAACACTCACCAGCCCAGCGAGCACCTGCAGCATCGCATTTCTACATGGTAGACTCAAGAACTGTACACCTGACATACTGTCGGTAAATGAGGCATCCTGCAAGTATTGTATCATTCTTTCTCCATGTTACGGCCGCTATCTTAGCCACTAAAGATAATTCCCCCAAATCACTATTACGTACACGCAAACTCACTTGCACATTGAGCGACTGTGACCAGCTGGTCATTATGCTTATGCTTTGTTTAGGCTTGACTCGTCCACAAGGTCCACGTGACTCCATGAGGACAAATGACATCATAATAATAGCCGCACCCCTCGCATGGCCCATTTCAGGTGTACATTTTCTGTGTCACGCACCTCTTCGTAACTAAAATTCGTAACTACAGGACACGGATGTGCAGACGAAGAGGAATTATGAGTGTCTGAAGTGGAGAAACAGACATTTATGTGAGTAATTACACAGAAATCCCAGTGTAACTGTGTGATCAACAATTCCTTGCTCCTAGAGAAAAGAAATGGCCAAAAAATAATGTGAACGTTGATGTAAATAAGTACAAACTTCCTCTTCTCTTGTTTAGTACCCTGATTGGTATGTGTTTGCGATACACTGCCCCCTGCAGTTTGGGAGCAGACGCCAATGGACGCTGCATCAAGTGGTAAAAAGTACAGAAGCCACGTGTTCTCTCATGCTAATTTCAATGCATCATGTAACCCAGCCTTTACTCCTTCCCCCAGAAATGGCTTGAGACAACCAAAACATCAACAAAACAGACCAAGGAGGAGGCTAAAGCCAACACAGACAAACATGGAGGCCCATAAATGATAAGTGAGCAGGATTATTCCCGTACCAGTTGACATTTTAATTTTTAGGAAAATCCTGCAGACCCTACCTTTAAGAACTACATGGTTCCTGGGCAGAGGGCCTGATTTAATCGTTGCTGGCTGGGGCGATCTATTGCAAGTCTCTCTGTTGTTGTTTTTGAACCTATTATTTATTTTCACACCAAAATATGTGAAAAATAAATTCAAAAAGACAAACCCTCCTCTGTGGTTAAAGTGTAAGAGGAGAACAAACCATAGCATTAAAAGAACATGAGGACATAATTTATGTCTGTGTTTGATATGGGGCTTTACCAACATCATAAACAAGTCTGTGTGTGTGTGTGTGTGTGTGTGTGTGTGTATACCTGTGTGTGTAGATGTGTGTGTACCTGTGTGGGTGTGTGTGCTTGTTGTGAGAAAAGGGATAAACAGACCTTTTCAAATCTGTCATATATCACTGGAAACTGAAGACTTTCTCCCTGTGTGTGTGTGTGTGTATGTGTGTGTGTGTGTGTGTGTGTGTGTGTGTGTGTGTACTTAACAAGTCAGCAAGTTGAAGAAGCTTTAGTGGTTTGGGACACTGAGATAGTGTTGTGTGTTTGTGAGTGTGTGTGAATGTATTGATCGTAGTGAAGGATCTCTTACTTTCAGTTTCTCTCAGGAGGTTAAAGCCACACACTTGGGCACACACACACACTTACACACACAAACACACACACACACACACCTGACACTATGCCAGTGTGTGTCATGTTTTGTCGATCATCATCTTTCACTTTTTTGCACAGCTGATCCCTCCCTCTCTCTCAGGAGAGAGACTGAGGACTGATGAGGGTAGGCGAGGTGCATTCTGGGTACTCTATAGAGGAAAGATGGTAGAAACCAAATTACAGTGTTAAGCCTGTGGAGAGGGTGGGACAGGTAACACACACACACTCTCTTTCACACACATAAAGGCTTAAATCAGTCTGCTGGGTTTCATGTCAGCTAGTTGGTTCAGCGGAAATTTAGAGCCAAAGAGCAAACAGGGCTTTCCAGGCCTGAGCGCAGGGGCTCAGAGGGCACACACACACACAAATCATTAAAGCTACACACACAAGAAATACCAACCTAAATCTCTTACATTCATCGTTTTTGTTCAATTTGTTTTGTTTTGTCCACACCAGGCCACTGTAGGCTTAAGTGTATGCATTATTGTTGCAGTACCTGGTGGTCACCACTAGGGAGCATCGAGTCCCTGTTCATTCCTGCCCATTTTAAAATACTTTCGCAAAATGTGAGCAACACTTTAGATATTTGGGATTTGGTCCTATGAAGAAAAGAATATCTTTTAATAACTCTGTATCTTGATTTTCAGATACATCTATTTTACATACATGAAATCAAACACTTCCTCTTTTGCTTTTTTCCCCCTGACTCTTTCTTGTAAATGTCTTTTGTCTGACATTTATGCTCCTTCAGAGGCAAAATCATAAAACAACCTCTACGGGCTTCTGTAAAATTCACCAATCAGTGATGTCATTCATTGAGCAAATATCGTGATCCTCTTGCATCATTCTGGTTTGACAAACTGGGATTATGCTGACACACAATTACCTCACAGTTGGAAACTTGTTTAGTACTGACGTCCAACATTTTAATTTCTTTTTTTATCTGTTAATGTGGTAGAAAAACAACACCTCTTTAACCTCGAGTTTGATGTTGGCCCAAAATATGAAGTCATGCATGACAGCACTGATGTCCTACACATACAGAATGAAGCTGATTTGTTTGTCTGCTTTTTGTTCTTATCTGTTTCATCAGTCCTCTCCGTCTCTCTCTCTTTATCCACTTATTCTCTATCTCACTCTCTCATTCATAAAATCCACCGAGAGCTCTAAGAACCCGAAAATCTCTCCTCTGTTCTCCCCAAATCTCACAACAATGGTGGTCTTTGAACACTCAGAGTGACGGCCCCAGACACCGATAAGCTCGGTGTCGAACGTCCAAACGCCGAGGCCAATCCCTGCACTCCTAGTGCATTATGGGAGAGTGATAAGGACACAATGGCGGAGCACTTTTATCGTGTTTCTCATGCTAATACGTCCGCAGCTGCTTATTCCTTTTGTTGAAGAGATTTCATTTGTTTAGCGTGTTAATGAGTCGTACAGAGCTTCAGGTGGAGTGTGTTTCTGTGTGAGTGTGTGAGTGTGTGTGTGCTCCAGGCAAAATCTCATCCATCAGCCAGAAAAGTCCTCAGGGCAAAATGTGCACAAACACACACAAGTTGTACAGAGTGTACGTGTGTCTTGAAACCACTTTTCTCCCTGCGAGTGGGCAGCAAGCATACAAATATGTGTGAATTCCAAAAATTAAACTCTTGTAAAAAACATCTGTTTTAAAAAATTACCTTTAACAAATCCCCTTTGTTTTAGCAACAGTGAAGGCGGGTAGGAAACTCACTTTGATTCATATTAAAGCTGTTTCTGTTACTCTGTGGGCCGTCTGCTACTGCTCAGACTGAAATATCTCACCTAAGGATCTTATGGCTGGTTCATGGCACGCTGAAGGTGGGGGCCTCAATCACCAAGGTCTGCCCATACCCTGTCTCCCAAAGACTAAGGGAAAGAGATTTGGGGGACAGGAAGCCTTACAGAGACAGCGCAAGTTGTTTCAGACAGAGGATGTAATAAAGGTTTTCCAACAATGCCTTTTTGTACTTTTGTCACAAGTGTTCCTTCAGATACAATCATCCGTAGCATGTCTTTTCTTCTGCATAAGATGTGTCAATAAATTTAAGAGAAAGAAAAAGAGAAGTAGTGAGGAGGAAAAACAGAGCAGAGAGAAGGTGGGAGGTGGGGTGAGAGGATCCTCTCTCCACTAAACACTAATATACGAGCCTGCAGCCATAATAAAAGGATATTTATTATAAATATCCTCCATTCATTTCTCCAGCAGCGTTTACAGCCGGCAGTAAGCGGCCATTTTAATACCACAGCTTCTCTCTGAGCATTTTTCAGCTGCAGGAGTCTGCTCATGCTTAGGGCTGTGACGATTTCAAGAGCTGGAGAAGGAAAAATAAAAATCAGTTTTGTTGTTTTATTGACCACTAATACAGCTGAAACAAAGAAGTCTTATTTCCAGCTCATGCTGAGCTCATCTTTGGTTCTATACCTAACTTTGGCTATGAAGAGGATTTCCAAAAATAGCTGGTTCAAAGTCTGAACACCATAAGGTGACCAGTATACTTAAAAACTATCACTGACTTTTAAAAAAGATATATATTTATATTTGTTGATGATTGACAGCTGCTGTTGGTGACCAGTTTTTATCGGGGATATAAGAAACTTCAGGAAAAAGAGCCAAAAAGAGATTAGAAACTTCAAAAAGAGAAGATATAAATATATTTATTGCTTTTTTGTTACCCGGCTCCACCCAAATTCTCTACTTTGCAGACTCTGGTTGCACAATGGCAGCTCCAGTAATGAGGCTCTATTGGCTTTTAAACCATGCAACCATAAAAGACAGAGCCACGCTGGTTATTCTTTATACAGTCTATGGTTTCACCTTAAAGCTGTTATCTTGTAAATGGGCCCGAAGTAGTCACTTCTAAGGCCCCGGTTACATAACAACGTTTCACAGCGTACTCTGAAACGCATGAAAACGCATGTCAGGCCTGAAGATGTATATATAACTGTAGAAGCCGTATATATGACATCAGTATAGAGGCCCAAGAGGAGGTGAGAGGAGAGAACACATGGAGTTTATATAAAAAAACTTCTTCTGTAATTGCAGAAATAGTGCAATAAATGCACATTTTGGTAGGCGTCAGTAAGTAGATTCAGCAGCAGAAGAACGAAACGGTAGCTCGCTGTTGTCTTTGTCTTGTCTTTCTGTTCTTGCATGGCACAGTGGAGGCTTATTGCACACGTGCAGAGTTGAACATGACGTCAGTGTTTCCAGGATTTCCCAGGCTTAGTGTTTACATGGGGACAGTGAAAACAGAATGCGTTTTTCCAAAGTTTGCGTTTTTGGTTGGTGAAAATGCTGTTACATGTAAACAGGAGGCTGAAACGCAATCATACTTTTGCGTTTCAGCCGAAAACCGCAAATGCAAATGGGGCCTTAGAGAACAGGAAGTGTGGCAAGGCGTTTTTTTGTCCCTATGGTCCTGAGCATTGTCAATATAAGGAAGACCTAAGACCACTTATGTGAAAATAATCAGTTATGTGCATACAGTGTAAGACATTTAAAGGTATGACTCTGTTCTGGGGGCACCCTACACTTCCGTATGTAAATGTGCAATGCAAAAGCACAGAGAGAGGAGGGGAGCACATCTCCTTTCTCTTTCTTGTGCTCTTGTGAAAGGCCAAGGCAGGCAGAGCAGCAGCAAAGACCAACAGGACAGAGTGAGCATTAGTGATAACATGTATAACACTGATTAAATCAGACACAGCATTACAGGAGGTTCCAGGTTGTAAAGACATGAAGCAAACTAACACAACGCTTAACTTTAAGTGGAAACAGGCCTTAATTTCTGCAACAGTGACAACCTCATCATCAGCTTTCAACAAGAGAGTCAGTTGTTTTGTTCGTGCCAAGGTCAGAGGATGTGTAGGAACGTGATCAAAGCCAAAACCATCGAAGGTGGAGTGTCAGGGCTTTTTAATCAAATGTCAAAACATTGATGTGAGGATAAGTCAGAAACCACTGGGTTGTCTGTTATGTCTTTCAATCAAGTCAGGGAAGGAAGTTAAGGCCATGTGATTGTCTAATGTGACACAGTGAGCATCATAATAGAGAAAAATAGACAAACAAACAAACAAACAAACAAACAACATAAATATCAAGAGAGGAAGAAGAGAAAAAACAACTTAAATCAATGTTAAATATATAATTAAGTAATCTCCAGCATCAGAAATAAAGAAGTCAGACTGTTCTCAATACACACTGAACAATAAAGACGACAGTGTGTGTGTGTTTGTGTGTGTGTGTGTGTGTGTGTGTGTGTGTGTGTGTGTTTGCAGCAGGATTCAGCTCTAGCCGTTTTATTTTATTTGTCTTTAATTTTCTATAAATGGGAATGTGTGTGTTTGTCTGCTACTCACGCGTTGATACTGTTCTCTGAGGACAAGCCTGTGTTAGAGGATGTGGGTGTGTGAGTATGAATGTGTGTTTGTGTGTGTGCGTGTGTGTGTGTGTGTGTGTGTGTCTGTATGTGTGTGTCTACAGGGCAATTAATTGAGAAGCGATTGGAATGCGCCGCTGCAGCCCGCTGTGAGTCCCTACAAGGCTTTAAATGCAGACAAACCCACACAAAGACAAAAGGTACACACACACACACACACACACAGAAATGCTAGGATACATAGAAAACATTGGGATATGTCTCACACACACACACACACACACAGGCAGAATGGTGTTCCCTCAGGATCTCCACATTCAGCTGCTGTGACCTTGACAAGAACAACACTAACTGCTCTCTCTCTCCCTCTTCCTCTTTACCTTGATCGTCCTCTTTTTTCAGTTTTAACTTTTATTCCTGATTCAGAGTCTCTTTCTCTTTCTCCATCTACATCTTCCTTCCCTCTTCTCTTTTTCTCGTACACATCTTTGTTCATTGGATTCTGTGCGAACTACTGTTGTCTTTTTATTTCCGCCTATCGTGTCTTCTTTACCTACTTTGTATCATTTATCCATGAATTGATGTATTAATTAATTTTCTCTCTTTCTAGTAATCTTTTTTCATTTGAGATTTATCTTCCATTTTTTTGTACAACATCTTTCTAGTTTTTTACTCCTCTCCTCTTTCTGTCTTTCATCATCTTGTCTCTCTTTTTTCTGATGCTTTCCTTTTTCATCACGATTTTGCTTTCATTTCTCCAACTTTTTGTAACTTTTTAAAACTACTCTGGTTGTCAGTGTGTCTTTGTCAATGCAATTATTTATTTTTTGCCTATTTTATTTATCTTTGTTGTTGTCGTTGTTTCTTTTAGCTCCTTTTCAGTTTTTTTGTACTTAATGTTCTGTTTCTGAACTCATTATTTTTAAGCTTTTTTACTGAATCATTTTGTGATGTTGATTTCTTTCTTTGTTGTTCTCTCTGCCATTAACTCTTTTTTTGGTTTGTTGGTTTGTATCATTCTTTTTTTTTTTTTGCAAGGAAATTCGTTTACAAGTTTTTTCCCCTTTCATTTGCAACATTTTAAGTTTTTGTTGATTTTTTTTTCTGTATGTGTCCACTAATTCACTTCAACGGTTCGGCCTAAGACATCCCTTATTTTTTTAGAAGTTTGATCGGTGTACTGCTTTGTCTTATTCAATGTTCTTTCTTTGAATTTTTCCCTGGATAATGAAGAAAAAGAAACATTTAAGAATCAATTAAATGAGCATTTTCTAACATAGTCATTTTCTGCACAAAAACAAACTCAGAGACTTGAGTACAAAGCAGCAGAAAACGTGAATTCCTGACTGTTCGGATAAATACCTGAGTACATCAACTTAGTTCTTCTCCAGCTCAACAGTCAAAACACACACACACTGAAACACACACCTTAAAGTTGACAGCAGCTCCCTCGATGCACTTTTCAAGGACTTAACAACAACCGCTTTCTCTCACCTTTACACACACCCTGTGCAGCATATGCACAATGAAATGCACAAACATACAGGTGAAAACACACACTCACACATACACACTCAGGTGTGTGCAGAAGTCACAGTGCTGTCAGCAGAGCAGAGTGAAGTCTCAGAGCTGCGACTTCTCTGCCTGTTTGAGTTGCAGAGTTTTAATGTTGGAAACCTCTGAGGAAGCCTTAAAACTGAGCATGAAACAGTCAGAAACACACAGATGTTAAAGTAACCGACACACACTAACATTAAAGAAACACACAACCAGGCAGGTTTTGGACAAACTTTTCCAGACAACACATCATGATGCTCAGTATCTGTATTCTTAATAATATAGGACAGAAAACAATAAATAACCATCGAGAAACCCAACTGGCCAAACTCTAAAGTCCATTAACAGTGAGGTGAAGCTGAAGGTTTTGGGGACACGGTGTCTTCTCCCTGACGGCGATGATTGCTTCCATCTGCAAAACAACCGGGAGCGTCTGCTGCTGTCGCCTTTTGGCTGCGTCTGATTATGTATGAGTTGTCTATTAGATAGGGATTTAGGGAACATGAGCTATACTGTATATCTGGATATGATCTGAGGACAATCTGTGGGCTTCAAACAGAGAGGGGAGACGCCGGCTGACGGAGAGGCTTCACTATCTGAAATGACTGTTTGTTTTCAATTTCACATTCCAGCTGATTTCCTCTGGATCGGGGCACAGAGAGGTTATTACCGACGCAGACGAGCCTGCCAGGACCCAGGGAGACAGAGAGTGTGTACATGCGAGTGTGTGCACTGTTATTATGTCCCACTAACTTTAAATATATACTGTTCAAAATTATTTACAACCAATTCAGGATTGCACTTTATTCCGCTGAATTACACTAAAGCTTTTTTCATTAGTTTAGAACAGGGATGTCCAAACTACAGCCCGGGGGCCAATTGTGGCCCTCCGTCCATTTTCAAGCGGCCCCAAGCTCTCATCTTACAATGTGTTAGTTTTGTCACTGAAATTAATCATGCTCTGTTTAAATTTACAATTTCTGTCAAGTGCTTGAAATAGATCTCAATATATCTGGTAACGTTTCAAAAAGATTCGGACTGTGCATAGGCAACTTTATAAAGCTAAAGCTCTGTACAATCTGCAAAAACTCAACAACTTTTACAGCTGACATTTAATTGCATTTGGCATGATGTAAAATGTGTTTCATGAGTTGTTTAGCATTCAAAAAAAACCAAACACATAAGGTGACCAAAAAAACTGAATTAAAGATATGAAATGGTCAAAAAAGACAAAAGTTAAAGCATAAAATGGTTCAGAATGCAGGATCAGAGATATTTGGGGTTTAAAATGTTTTTATAATTGTCGCATAAACAAACGTGATAAAGTCCAGATCTTGATTCTGCCATGGAGTTGTTACATATTTTTCCCAGGTTTGGTTTTATCTCGAAGGTCAGCAATAATAGCACAAGCATGTTTGACAAATCCATTTTTTTTTTAAAAGAAACCACAAAAAAAAATAGTTTTCCAGTCCCCAGCCTTTGGTCATTTTCACAGTTTCCAAAACGGCCCTTTTGGGGCATAAAGATGGGTATTACCGTAATGACCTGAATATAGGACAACCCTGATTAAAAGATGACCTCCCTCTCTTCAAGATCAATATTCAGAAAAAGACTTTAATAGCTGACATTTTGCAGTTTTGGCTTAAAACAACCTCTAATCTCTTTTTTTCTCCCTCTTCCTTCCTCTTGTACTCTGTTTCCCTCATTGAACAAATGAGGTGGATCGCTGGCTAAACCCCCAGTTCTCCCCATGTTGTCACCGTTTTTTTATATTTCTTGGATGGGATGTAACTGCAATTTTATTGCTTTGAAATATGTGCAATGACAAATAAAGCATCTTATCGTATCTAAGATCTGTATTTCAAACGAAATACCTAAGTGATTTTCAACTTTCTCGAAAGCAAATATTTTCAATGACAGACAGATGTGAATGTGGAAAGGAAGCAGCGAGAGATTTCTGTAAGGAAATACAACTTTGCATGCAAAGGAGAAGATCAGCTAAAATGTATGTGTCATGTCCACGGGGGGTGCCAGAACCAACACAAACAGAAAATTCGTCACAGTAGCTTTAATAGAGATGTGTTTCCAAAAAGCAGATGTTCAGATTTCAAATGAAATGTACATGTGTAACCAGTAGGCTTTGATTTGTGTTTTAAAGCTGCAGAAAGAGAAATTTTGGTGCCTGAATGTAGCTGTTGATGTTGTGTGAAACTGCAGGTGTGTGTGCTTTAAAAAGCCTGTGAGGATCTATGTGTGAGTATGAATATGTGTGTGTGTGAATCTGTGTGTGTGTGTCTTCCTATCAGTTAGACAAGCCATTATTCTTGGCTGACAGCGCTCAGCTCTCGCTACTCTGCCAGGTAATGAATTCTCCTTCAGATAAAGAAAATAAAAATCATCTTTAATTTCTCCGCCTCGCTGTTGTGTAAACTCTGATTCTTTCTGCCCGGGTGCTCTGGATTCACGCCGCTGCCGCCGCTCAGCCGGCCTACGAGCAGTGAGGGATGATGAAGGTAAAGCAGACCTTTGGCTGCAGATGAAAGAACCAATGAGGAATACGATGGATGGATGGTAGAAGCTGGAGTGGGTGTGTATGTTTGTATGTATGCAGGAATACAAACACACGGGATTGGACTTTGAGAGACAGAGACTTATGGTGAGTTTCTGATACACACAAATACGCTTTTATGATCTTTACATGCAAAAAAAAAATTGTGCAAAACAGTTGATTATTCATAATGATAGAAATGTTTTAGCTTCATTTTCCTCTTCTCATGATCCGAATAGTTGTCAGATCTTAGATACACTTGGAGATTAAAAAGAAGAGGACCAATAACTGAGCCCTGGGGAACACCACTTTTTCATAGTACTTCATACGTTATGTTATTTCTTAAAGGCACAAAGCAGACGACTTCATCACTTACAAACTGAAACAGGGAGAGGAGGATCTCTGTATCTTCTTCCACACGTGCACAAGCTCAGACAAAAAACCCCGATGATGGATAAGATGTATGACACGTACATAAAAACACACATACAGGCAATAAGCCCTCTGCCACCAGAGCCTTTAATTTACACCTCAGGAGTCAACTACCACACACAGACACACACAAACACACACAGGTCCCTGATGTGTGCTACGTTTGTTTTATGCTCCATCTGCTCTCTCTCCCTACTGTCCCATTACAGTTAAAGCACAGCTCAGCTCTACGGGTGCAGACAGGGGACAAAAAGGACGTTCAGTAACAGCAGCCTGACACCCCCTTCACTCAGAGATGAGAGAAGTGAGGGAACCAGAAAGTGACAGGAACACTTCAAGAGGGTTAAATACATGCTGGCCACTAAATTCCTCAATGCTGGAAAAAACTTTCAGCCTGTTTTTTCAGACTCTAATTGCTCTGAAATAAGTTTTTATAACCACAACAATTAGGATCAAAGTGGAAAACAGTGGAAGTGGAAGGGTTTTTCTTTCTTTCTCTCTCTCTTTTTTTTTTTTTATTTTAAATCTGTATTATATTACATGCAAAGTCTCATTATGTCATATGCAAATGCATTCCAGTTGTGCAAGATGCTTGATTCTGATGGGTCAAAACTAATTATCTCTTTCAAGACAGCATTCAAAAGCTCACACTTTCACTGATCTAATGAGTAATTCCCAAACAAATCTTCTGGAATATTTTTGATCCATCTGATAAAAATTCAAGGTTGTGATTTATTTGCACGATTTATGTGATTGATTTTTGTGAAAGATATATTTAGAAATAAAAAATCATATGAATTGGTGATTTTCATGTTCGTAAAGTCTTGTAACAGGTAATTTTCACTGTCATAAACTGTTTACAGTTGTGCCTAAAAGTTTACACCCCCTCCAGCAGAATTTTCTGATTTTTTAGCCTTTTCTCAGAAAATATGAATGATGACACAAAAACCTTTCTGTCACTCACGGTTAGAGGTTGGGTGAAGACATTTATTAACAAACAACTGTGTTTACTCTTTTTAAATCATAATGACAACAGAAACTTCAAAAATGACCCTGTTCATTTTTTATACACACACACACTGATTACAAACAATTAGATCACAGGTGAGGATGGTTACCTTAAGTAGACTTTCAAACACATTTGTGTTCACTTTTGTGCATTTATCAGGACAAAACCACCAGAGTTGTGTAAACTCCTTGACAGGGTCATTTTTGAAGTTTCTGTTGTCACTATGACTTACAAAGAGTAGAGAATTTTTTTCCAATAAATGTCTTCACCTCAACCTCTATCACCATGAGTGATAGAAAGGTTTTTGTGTTATCATCCATATTTTCTGAGAAAAGGTAGAAAAATCAGAAATTCTGCTGGGGGGTGTAGTTTTATAAAAACAATAGTTTTGCTGATTATTATCTTTTTTTTCCAACAAAGCAACAATAAAAGGTTAAATAGTGCAGTGCTAAGACAGAGACATTGCCAAAAGTAAACAAACAAACAAAAAAAACACCATAAATTGCTCAACTGAAATGAACCAACTCATCCCAATTTTGCTGACCTGGTCTAACAGCACCTCTCTGATCCAGAAGTATGTGCAGTGAAGGCAGCACACTGATCTGTCATTCAGTGTCAGCATTGGCGTTTTGCTTCTGTCACTCACATGAGCCCACCTGTCAGTTTGCTCACAGGTAGCTGTTACTTTAACAGACCGTGAGCTTCATTTTCATTTTTAATAGACAGTGGACATGGGAACTCTGCAGACTGCTGAGATTGGTAGCTCTGATAAAAAAATGAAGTAATAGAAAAGAAAAACATTGTGTAAAGTTTCTGAGATACTTCTGGGACAATATCACAACTATTATTTCTAAAACAAACAGGTTAAAGGCTCCAAACTCCTGGAAAAGAAAGAAATAATGTGATTCATTGATAACCTGCAGGAGGCATTTCTCTCCAAACTCATACAAAGTTTTTACTTTTAGATCCAAATAAGTGGTTTTGTTTTTATTTTTTTGGACAGCGCTGTTTTCAGCTCTGCAGCAGAAAATGTTCCCTGATCTCTGGAAAATCACCTCCAGCCTCTCACAGTCACATCCACTCGCTTTTTCTTGTTGGTCCTCTGCGGGCTCTGTGACATTAGAGATTAATGTTTGTGATCGCCCCCTCTCTGCCGCAGCACGCTGTGGTTAACAGACACAACCAAGTCGCTCCCAAACACTAAACAAGGTTCCTGCTGCTGCCCAAACTCTCTACAAACAGTCTGAAGAGGCTGCTGATGAGATTCGAGTCATCAAATTGTACAGAGAGAGAAAATGTCAACAGGTTCAAACACGAGAGATGATTCAGCTTGAAGAACATCCACTCACTCATGGTACTCAGAAGAATAACAACACTCCTAGAGTTCAGGTGCATCTCAGGAAAAAAAGTTCTTAATCTTATTTCCACCTCTATGAAGAGAGATTATTAACACTTCAAGTAACAGACTTTAAAAAATTGGCTGGTCAAAGGTTACTCTGACTCTTCCTTTCGGGGCAACAAAACTCCTATCTGCTGATTCTTTATGCTCAATCCAAATTTCATGCAAAAAAAAAAAAAAGCTGTTACAAAGACATGTTAATCAGTGTGTTTCATTATTTCTTTTTCCACAACGCTCTGGAAACATTTTTGAACCCAGATGACCAGATTTCGAACCCGTGCGGTGACCTCCACTACAGAGTCATGTCTCTTCTTAAGCAGTGCTGCCTCACAACTTTAAGATCATGCCCATCCACTATTGGTTTTGCTCTTTTTTCCACTTGAACAAAGATTTCTCCAAATTACCTGACTCTTTTAATGATGATCCAATTTTACTCAGAGGCAGTGATGACCACTTTTTCAACAAGAAATCCATCCCATTACTATTCCCAAACCAACAATTGGATCAAAATAACTCATTCAAGTCACTGTGTGTTACTATTTTTGTCATTTTCTTTAGTAGAAAGATATATTTGCTCTCTTCTTGCGTCTTGGGGAGTGATTTCACGTACCCAACCAGTCACATATAATACACACCAAGCAGCCAGTGACACAAAAGTAAACAACAATGGCAAGAGGAGAGTGATGCACATTTCTACCTGGAAATGCAATCACTCTTTTGAGTTTGTGTCAGCCAAAGATGAAAATAAATATCTATGTTGGGTGAATTCAAGAAAGATTGTCTATATTTTATTCTGTCTCTCGAGTGTTGCTGAGGTGGTGGGGGGTGTTGTTGGCAGCTGCTGAATGTAACGATGTAACTTTTAATCAAACTCAGTTCCTTTTAAAATCAAGCAATGAGTACAGTAACTAAGTTACTTTTTAAAAAGAATAATCAGATATCAGATTACTTTTTCAAGGTAACTGTGACAGCACTGTTTGGAAGAACATTGCTCTAAAACTGCTGAACTATTAGCTCTCGCAGTCTCTCACAGATTAGTATCCTTTTTATACCCTGACATGTTACTTACTTGCTGGTTATCAACCTGACTAGTTGGGAAAAGTTCCTCCAGTGGATTTATTTTCATTAGTTTATTATTTTTCTAGCACTGTACAATTTCACTGTTCCCTCAATTTTTTTTAAACATGTTATGTGCATCAAGTTTCATGTTTACGAGATTACAAACATGACTTAAAATAGAGTACAAGTTTATTTATAAAGAATATTTTATTCAAGCTAAGCTCAGTGTGCTTTATTTTAAGGATTAAGGGACAAAACAATACAAAAATTGAAATAAAATAACAAAAAGTTTCACAAATACACAACGAGTAATTATCTGTATGCTTGAGAGAATTTATAAGTTTTGACTTTGGTTTTGAAAGTACAGACAGTTATGATGGGCCATAGGTCAGCAGGTCATTTTCCAACTGTCCAGACTTTGTTTATTTTTGGGATGACTAGACCCTCACCTGATGACCTGAGAGCCCTGGCATGGTTGAAGTGTGTAAGCAGGTCATAAGTGCACTTGGGAGCAGAGTCATTGAGTGCTTTATGGACCAATAAATGGATTTTTAAGGTAATTCTGTATTGTATGAGGAGCCAATGGAGTGTCTGAAAACTGGAGTGATGTGATCAAATTTTCTTGCGTGTCTCAGGACTCTGGCTGCTGAATTTTAAATAAGTTGGAATCATCTAAAACATTGTTTGGGTAACCTGGCATACAGGGCATTATAGCAGTCCAACCGGGACTTCATGTCAATTTTCTCACAACAAAAGTCTCTATATTTGGAAAGTATGTACATTCAGGACGTGATCATCAACAACATGCTATCGTCAGCATAACAACAATGTTCAGAAACAGAATAAAACTAATCCATGAGATGATTTGAATGAAATACACCCATGTTATGAAAGTACCAGAGAGTTCCTACCAGATGCAGTGAAAGGTGAAGAGAAACCGGATGATTGTGGACAGGAGTTGAGGGCTGATGGGAAAACAGTTGCAGGGATTTGTTGGAATAAGACAAAAAAAAATAATGGAAAGAGATTTGATGGGGTTGCAAACAGGAAGTGCTATGCATGTTGGGATGTTGTTTTCCATGCTGTATGTAGGACCTGCTGCCCTCTATCATGGAGCAGTGATGCTTCAGACATCAAACACTTTGTGATGCGTTCAGGGCCCTGTTTGAAAAGTGTCTGTTTTTCATTGCAGGACAAGAAACAAATCAGCAGTTAAATTTATTTCATTGTTAGAAAGCAATGTGTGTGTGTGTGTGTGTGTGTGTGTGTGTGTGTGTGTGTGTGTGTGTTTGTGTGTTTCTGTACATATACTGTACAAGAGGTGTGTGTTTTTGGTCTAATAGTGGCTATTGAGAAACATGAGCTGTTTCTCTCCCTCTGTCTCTGCCCATGTGTTCCATTAATAACACTATCGATCCACACACACCCACACACTCGCACACACGCCCAGTCAGGTAGTGAAAGGCCATGATAATCAGTAACAGAGTTAATACATGGCTCAGTTTTTGGCGACAGAGAAGAAAAGGCTCAGCTGACCTTTATTCTTTAGTTATGAGGCACTCGCTCCACCTGGCTGACTCTTGTCTCTCGCTCTTTTTAAAAAAAAAATTTTTGTAAAGAAACAAACACGAAGCCCAGACAGCTGGAGTTTGCCGTGGATAAAATGAATTCTGGGAAATGAAGTGTTTACCTTCAAAAAAAGGACCACAAACACAAAGCTTGACAAAATGACGGAGCAGATAGTGACGGATTTAGAGGTTGCCCAGCATGAGAAAAAAAAAAGAAGAAAAAGCAAATCCAGATGTAATGTCAGGTGTTATTATGAGAGACAAAACCCAGACGACCGCCATCTTTCATTAAGCTTTTATCAGCTGCTCATAATGCAAAGCGAGCCAGCCGCGGCACAAACGGATCCGCGGCTAAATAATGATTACAATTAACCAGCGTTATCATAACGAGTCCACACCATGAAAAAAAAAAAATACAGCCAGAACACATTCAGCTAATCTCCCTCTGATGGTGGATTCATTATAGATAGAAGAGAAGCGTAATGACATTTATGATTTAAATATGACCCGCTCCCTGACTCCCAATTCAAATGAGCTTTTTTATCACATGTACCTGAGAGACCAAAGTTTGGGTTCAATCACTCAAAGTTCTGGAGAAATGAGTAAAAACAGCTAAATTTCTAAGACTTAATTTGTCTGTTTAAATTGGATTCTTAAATAATCTGCTGGTAATAAATGACAGAGTTAATTCACAGGTAAGCAGGAAAGCTCACCTGAGAATTTCCAGAATTTTAAGGACAACAACCAGTCACACTAAAAGTCTCTACACCTTCGCTCTATTAAAACTCCTATACTTTGAAATGACACCTGTAAAAACTGTTTTTCTTTTTTTAAGTAATCAAAAAATACATTTTGGACAGGACAACTCTCTCCAAAAGTATTATCACTTGCGTACAATACATGTGTCACTCAGTTCAACACTGCTCCAATGGAACTGTTAAGGTAAGGGTTATGGCTTGGCTTTTCAACTTTCAGCATCTGCTGCAAGAAAATGCTCAACGTTGAAATAAAGCTCAGCATTTCAACACTTCCCCTTCTTGATAAAAAAGGTAACTGCTTTCAAAGGTTTAAAATGTTTAAAAATCATCAACCTGTGTCTCTGGCGTATTTCTAAAACTGTACAGTACAGTTGTACAAAGTATAATTGGTATGTTTCGCAACAATAGATTTCCCTAAATGTCATGTGGCATAAAAATAAAAAATTTTGGAAGCCATTTAGAACTATAAAAGTACAGATCATTTTGTTTGTGTTGTCATTTGAGTGTCAACAATGACATTTTTGATATTTTAGAGAAAAAAGCTACGTTTTACCTCATGACATTTTAAGTTATTTTTCATTTAAAAATACAATATAATGTTGCATATCAATATAATTTACCCCGGGCACTAACACAAATTAAAAAGTACATGTTTATTTATCCAGGAAAAGCTTGATACTTCAATTTTTCACTTCACTTTCATTTTTGTTTTGCCATTTTGAAACTCAAAAATGTCATGCACTCATAAACAAAAAAGCTACAGAACAACAAAAAAGGAACTTGGACAAAAAAGACACCTCGGCCCAACTGTTAACGCCGAAGTCCATCTTTGGTGTTTTCAAACAGGAGCACTCATCTATATCCACTACATTTGTCCATCTGGTTGCAGTTTCTCTTTTAAATTGCGTCAGAAATCTACCTTTTGTCTTAATATTTAATGCAGCAGTTATGTTTTATGTTATGGATTGTGAATCATCTTTCTTTGTTAATGTGCCTTACAAACAAACCTGTCCTTTGTTTTGTACTTTTCCTGCTGCATTTAGGGAACATCAGTAAAAAACACACACAAATACGAACACACATGTACATAAAAGAGCTTTAAAACAGACCCATGTGCACAAATCCCTCGCTATAATCGCCCATCAATTTATCTGTTTTCTGCATTTAAGGAGCAGGTACTTTCATCACAATCCATAGGGGTTAGAGAGCACACACACGCACACACCCTCACACACACACACACACACACACTCAGAGCCAGCGGTGGTCACATCGAGTTATGCTGACATGGCCTAGCATCTGCTCGGCGGCTCCAGAATGACACCGATTTGCACTTAAATGAGTGGATTTAAGTGGCGCAGCGCCATTACCACTCGGCCATATGTGATCCCAATGTCTTTATCCTGCATTACACCGAGGAATGAGAGGGAGATGAGAGAGGGAGGGGGGAGAAGAAAGGAGGAATGACAAGAGAATGGGGGCAGAGGGGGCGAGGGAGATTAGGACAGACAGCAGAAAGAAAGAGAAAGACGGGGGGAGAAAGAGAAAGAAATGGATCTGTAATGAGAGAGAGAGTCAGGGAGCTGAGAGGAGATAGGAAACAGAGAGGGAGGATTAGAGGATGAGAGGAAAGGAGGAAGAGTTAAAGGAGCTTAAAACACTAAACAGAATCAGCTGTTTCACAAACAAGAACAGGATTTCTGAGCTGTGATCCAGCTTCACATCACAGTCCTTGGACACATCAGTCTCTTCATCCTGCTGGGATGAGTATGAGGTAAAGGAAATGACATCACACACTATCAAACCTCTAGAATTATCATTTTTACATTAAAGAGGCTGTGAGGATGATCCATAAGAAGTGGACTGCAGCGACGCCTCTGGCAAACTGACGAGATAAAATGACATTTATTTGCTCTGAAAGATCAATGGAGATCGGATCTTACTTTTAACACTTCTTTTCTTTGAGACAACTTTTTACCAGACTCCAAGCAATGATGTAATATATTTATCAACAGTTAGGTGTTTGAAATGTGACCTGCCAGTGTTTATCTACCAATCAGAGCCAACATAACTCCACTCTTCATTTTATTGATAGACTCTCAGGTTTGAACAGATCACTGCAGAATAACTGCTGCATGTGGGTTGAGTGGGACATTTTAGCATTTAAGCTCATGTTTTAGCCTTTAGCTCTTCTTTAACCCTCCTGTCATCTTTGGTTCAATTTGACCTGATTTCAAAAGTTATCTTCTCATAACTTTAATTTTCTTCTGTTGAGTTCCTTGAGAATAACATGGATAGTTACATGCTATGCTATTTGCATGTAACATTAATAATGACCATTTTTGTTATACTATGTGTGTTTAATAAAAATGTATAGCATCTGTTGTCGTTTAAAGAAAATGACATGGTTTTAAAACAGTATCCTGCATAAACTTCAACAAGAACCTGTCTGTGATAATACATTAACATATGTAACACTGATAATCCTAGTGACAAAAAAGTCAAAATTTCCTCTTTTTCTACTCAAAAAAGAGGGACAACTATTTGTAAATGAGGTCAATTATACCATATATTACAAAAGTAATTGTTAAATATATGTGAGTATGTTGGAAACCAATGTCATTAAAAAGGAGAAACAACAAAACTGGAGAAAATTTTACACCTTTTACTTGATCAACAGTCAGAGTAGATGGTGCAAAGTAAATTTGAAGCCAATACCAGGGTTAAGGCCTTTAACTCTTGTTTTAACCTTTAGTCAGTGTTTTAGCCTTTAGCTTGTGCTCTATCACTCCCTCATTAAGCTTTCTTCTGCTCCTCTGTCCCTTTTCTGTCAGACACTTTGGTTTCAGATCTCTCTTCTCACTAATAAACTTCATCAGCCAGGGTAGCATTGTCATAGAGACTTTGGCGTGCAATAGAAATAACCTATTTTAGTGCTGATAATCTTGTTTTAAATTAGGGATAATGATCAGGCATACATGATACTTTTTCAAGATCACAAAGTCCTCACAGTCTCTTTGATACAAGAAAATTAAAATACAGCAAAATCCGTAAAAACAGGTTTTCATTATAAGCTTTAGTCATAAATTAGAGAAAACAAAGCTTTCTCCGGGTTTCTCCCCCTTTAATTCAGAGATCATCTTTCTGTCCATTCTTCTCACTTTACATCTTTTCTGCCTTAAATCTTTAGTCTCATAACCTCCATCCTTTCTTCTTTTGCTCTGATTTCAACTTACTCCCTCTTCTTTCTCCTCTTTCTGGTCTCCTCATTTTCTCCTTATCTCCCATCCTTCCAACTTTCTACCCGGCTAATCTCCCTCCCTTACCTTATCTCCTCCTTCCCTACCTTCTACCTCCTTTCTTTCCAACTTTCAAACTCCTCCTCCCTCCTAATCTCCCCCATCGCATCCTCTCTCCTCCCTTTATCCATCACCTCCCTTTCCTCCTATCTCTCCTCCTTCCCAAGTTTCCTGCTTTGCCTGCTATCTCCCCTCCCTCCCTCTGTACCTCCTCCTCTCCTCCCTGACTAATCTCCCCCACTCCTCCCCCCCTCTCCCCTCCTCTCCTCCTCCAGGTGTTTTGCAGGGATAAAGGATTGATGAAGCCATCAACTCTCTGCTCTTGACATTTACAAAAAACCCTCCAAGCAAACACCTCCCCTCCCTCATCTCCACCCTCCTCCCACTCTCTCGCCCCACTCTCTCTCTCCCTTGTTATCTCTCTGCGGCGCTTCCTCGCTCGTCCCTCGCCCGACCACATCATTAAGACGCAGTAATTAGGGCTCATTTGTAAAGCCAGTGTAAATAAAGGGCCCATAATGGTCGGGATATCACTCACACTGAGGCGTAAACTAGACGTTTTTGTGTGTGTCTGTGTATCAGTTTGTGTGTGTGTGTGAGTGTGTGAAGGGACGGGGGACATTAGGAAATTAGCCCATGTGTCATTAGAGTGTAGGTGTGTGAGAGAGAGAGAGTTGCAAAAGTTGGATGTGAAACAGAGAAAGTGTGTTTGTTTGTGAGAGAGAGATAGAGGCAGAGGTGTTAATCATTGTGCACTGTTGTGTGTGTGTGTGTTTTAGTGTGTGTGAGCACTGGTAAATTAGCGCCTGCATGTGTCATTAGCGGATATGAATGTTGTGTAGAGCTTTGAGTCAAAACAAAGAGAAAAAAACATCTGCTTTGTCTCTATCATGATTTTATCTCAAATACACCAGGTCCTATGTGTCTTATGATGCAACTGAGTAATATGTATTTTCATCAGAGGCTTCTGGCTTGGTCAAAAAAAGCTCACAGAAAGCTGTGAGAGCATTTACTTAAGTAAGTTATTCTTATTACGCATCTATAAACCTGAGTGCCTGTTGACACTGTGGTAAAAAGGTCAGTGTTGGTCTCATGGGGAGGAATAATGACAGTGGGCGCAGATATGAGAACAGCCTGAAAAGGTATTACTCCATCTCTGATAGGAAAAAAGTGGAGCTACATCCTGTCCTGCAATCCAGACAAAACCCTCTCAACACACTTCAACCAGAAGAGGCTGTGATGACAACAATAATTAAAGCTGAGACACTTGACTTATTTATGTTTAAAGAGGGGGTATTTTGCACCTTTTATTGACAACATAGTGTTCCTCTCATAGATCGAAAATACTTTGTATGATTTACAACCCGGTAAAAAAAAAAATCTAATCTCACTCCAAAACACTGAGTATCAGCAACTGTCTCTTTAAAAAAAACAACAAGGCTCTTTGGAACTCAGCATTCCAGAACCCACAACTGTTGATTCCATGCAACAAAATGGTGTCTCTCAGTGGTTGAATATCCATTACTCCTAGAAAAATATTGCAATACTATTTTTCTGGGAGTAATGCATATGCAACCACTGAGAAACATCATTTTGTTGCACAGAATCAACAGTTGTGGGGCACTTGACTCTTTTATGTTTAAAGAGGGGGTATGTTGCACCTTTTATAGACTTCATATTGTTCCTCTCATAGATGGAAAATACTTTGTATGATTTACAACCCAGAAAAAAAACTCTAATCTCACTCTAAAACACTAAATATCAGCTACTGTCTCTTTAAAAACAACAAGGCCCTTTAGAACTCAGCATTCCAGAACACACAACTGTTAATTCCATGCAACAAAATGGTCGCATATGCATTACTCCTAGAAAAATATTGCAATAAAAAATGGAAATGAGACAATATGAATATCTTGTTAAAATGTCATGTAATATATAGAGTAGCCTACAGCCTCATCCTAAATTCACTCCAAGTCAACTGGACCCCAAAGTTATAAATCTTGCCGACATTTCAGATAAATATCCAACATTTACACATGGTATCCGTTTGTTTGTTTGTTCATTTAATGCACAAAGAAGCAGGATCAGGTATACATTGCTAACAGTGAAATTGGACAATTTTTATTATTGGTGAACTTGTTCTTAACTTCACTTGGTAGTCAGGCAGTGAGTGGAAAATGAATGGATCGTTATGCAAATTAGAATCCCAACAGTGTGAAGGAAGTGGACCATCTCATAATTATGTTGTCAACAATGTTTGGAAGTGAAAACCAATCAAACGCTACTCAAACTTTCTGCAAGGTCTAAAAGGACGCCTGGAGCAGCTCGGAGAATCCTCACACCCCCTTAGAAGATCAGCGGTTGTGAAATAATGTGAAAATGACCCCTAAAGCCGTTTCTACACCACTACAAACCTCTCTCAACTCTTTTTGTCATGTCACACCTCAAAAACGCTCCGGAAACATCCTTAAAGAAACTTGAAAACTCTCAGATTGCGACACTCTTGAAGCTGTTCTGAGATGCCTTAAGAGACTTATTAAAAACCTTCAAGGACACCTGGAATAAACACAAGACCTCTTCAAACTTAGTGAAGGAGCTTTAAAGATTTATTCAGATTCCAGGTAATGAAATGAGTGAGCGTCAGAAGGTCAGTATCACTCTGAGCGGCGGCGGCGACTCTCACCTGCTGATCGATGTGTGTTCGTATCGACCAGCCGAGCGGCGCGAATGGCAACTGTCAATCAATTTGGACATGTCGATAAAAATGATTGCGTGTCGATGTGTTTATTTGCATTTAATGATCTTAATTACCATTCCCAAGACACACACACACACGCACACTTTACCACTCTCATTATTCATATTGAGGTCAGGCTCCATGCCCTCCTTCTCTTCCTCCCCCTCCTCCCTCTCTTTTCCCCCTGACTCTCTCTTTCCTCCACCTGCTGTCTCCACCTTTGCACTCACAAAACTCCTCCCTCTTCGTTCACGTCATCACTGATAATGAGTGCGAAGAAATGTGTTTGAGGCTACATATATCAGTCAGTCCTCACAAGTGTAGATGAAAGAATATTTGTTTGAGTAGACCTGCCTTCAAACACACATGCATACACACATGAACACACACACACATGAACACATACATCAACACACACTCTCCTCTTCGATAAAACAAGCATCAATTTTAGTCTCGGACGGCGACGCTGATCTCTTTACAGCTTTTATGGCATCAAAGTAACGGCCGGCTGTAAATCTGAACCAGAGGGAGAGGAGGAGGAGCAAAAAAGAGGAGGAAGAGGAGGAAAGTGAGGAGAAAAAGAAAAGAGATGGAGGAGGACAAGACAGGGAGAAGAAGAAAATTAAGGTAACAGGGACAAACAAAAGTTGGAGGGAAGGGAAGGGGAGGTAAAGAGAGGCAAAAGGATGGAGGAGAAAAAGAAGGAGAGATAACAGCGGAGAGGAAAGAGAAGGAAGAGAGAAGGAAGAGGGAGAGATATAAAGGAGGGGGCATGGAAATAAATAGCAGGGGAAGATAATGTGAAGTAAGAAGAGAAAAGGGGGGAAGGAAAGGAAAGGAAAGTGCAGAAGGAACGGGAAGAAAAGATAAGACAAAACAGGGTAAAGAAAGAGGAGAAAGATGAGACAAGGAGGTGATGAATGGTAAGACATGAGATGAGGAGGAGAGAGAAAGGAAGGGAAGAAGAGAAAAGGGAGAAAGAAAGGGAAGGAAAGAAAACACAGAAGGGGAAGAGGAAAAGGAAGGAAAATAAAGGAAATAAAAGACAAAGGGCAACAGGAAGGACAGACATAGGGAGGAAAAGAGGGGAAGAAAAGGGTAAAAAGAGTAAACAAGAAGAGGAAAGGTAAGAAAAGAAAAAGGGGAAAAGGGAAGGAAGGGAAGGGAAAGGAAAGGAAAGGAAAGGAAAGGAAAAATGGGTGAAGAAAGGAGAGATGATAAAAGAAGAGGGAAGGAAAGATAAAAGGGTGGGTAAAGAAGAGACAAGGAGATGGGTAAAGAAAAGGAAAGGATAGGCCAGAAGAGAGGGGTAGAAAAAGAAAGGAGAGAACAGATTTTGGGAAAGTCGGGAAACAGGGGAGTGAAAAGAAAAGGAAAAGTCATTGAGGGACGAAAGAAGAGGAATGGAGGACAGGAAAAGAGAGAAGGTTGAGTGCTGAGAGAAGAGGATAGAAAAGAAGACAAGATGACAGAAAAAAGGAAGGAAAGAAAGAAGGATGGGACAGAGGGGGAGAATCATGAGAAGAATAAAGCAGAGGGATGGATTGATGACGAGTGAAGGAAAGTAGAGAAAGAGAGGGGGAAAGGAGAAAAGGAAACAAGGGGAGAGAAGAAGGCAGCAGTGGAGGAGCGGAGGAGAAGAGACAGAACGAGCTCCTTCACACTCAGGAAAGTTGTTGACATTTTAAATGCAGCCTGTTATTTTCAAATGATTAAATGTCAACTGAAGATCAGTGTTCAAACACATTACCTTCACCTGACTCAGCAACAAACTTTAAAGTGGACCAGAAACAGGGAGACCAAAAAAAAAACAGAGAGACCAAAAAAAAACCAGAGAGACCAAATGTCTGCTTGAAGCCTGAGAACAGGAACAGCGGAGACGGCGACACTGAGACCAGTTTGAGCAGCTTTTTCACCCATGATTCAGCACAAAACACAACGCTGACTCATCTCATTCTCTCCTCTTTAAATCTGGTGTTTGAGGGTAAAAACAGCTGTTTTCATCCTGGAGTACATGAAAGATGAAAAGCAGGAAAGTGGAAATGATACATTTTCTCAAAGACGATGAAGTAGCTTTATAACCAATATTTTTATTTATAATGCTCCTTTTTTGTTTGAAGGAAAGATTTGCTATGATGTAAACATGAATCGTGTACAGGAGCCAATTTCTACCAGTTATGAACATGATGAAAAACTGACTATAGAGGGATTGTCTTTCTTTTTTTGGCCCAAATTAAGTTAAAGTTTGAAAAGAAAGTCAAAATTACAACTTTTTATCCTCAAAATCTGAGTTGATTATCTGTAAAATTTTGACTACTAGCCAAAATGTTTTACTTTTTTCCTGGTAATTTTGACTATGTTATCTCAAAAATGTAACTTATTCTTACTTTCAACTTTTTATCTCTCACATATTAACTTTTAATCTCAAAATTCTGACTTTATTGTCTTGCAATTGCAACTTTTTTATCCCTAACTTCTGACTTTTTATCTTAAAATTTTGGCTTTATTATCTCAAGATTTTGACTTTATCTTGCAATTTCCACTTTTAACTTATATCTTTGACTTCTTCCCAAAATTTTGACTTTATCTTACAACTTTGACTTTTCTTATCTCACAATTCCAACTTTTAATCTCAAAATTATGATTTATCTTACAATTGCAACTTTTCTTCAACTGTGACTTTTATCCTAAAATTTTGACCTGTTATATCAAATATTGTATTTTTTCTTATAATGACTGTATTATCTAAAATAATTGACTTAATCTTGCATTTCATTTTTTTTTAGAAATCCCCACTTTTTATTTCAAAATTCTGTCTTAATAGTTTCACAATTACGACTTATTTATCTAGAATTTCGACATCTGACTCACTCACTCTGACTTTATCTAAAATAAATGACTTAATTTTAACCCAAAATTCTCAACAAAGCCAAGTTTTCGATTCCACTATTCTAATTTAGGGAAATGGGCTTTCATAGTCAAAGTGAGTCAACCTCCATAGTCTTCTATACTGTTTTTAAACCTCTATAGCCGCGGTTTATGTTTCTAGGAAGAATAAATCTTGGGCTAATGAGCTGCACAACACGCTGAAATAGAAAACTACGATTGGCTCCAACAACCTTGATGAGCCCAACTTTTTAACTCTACTGTGGTTTCATTTATTCTTTGACTCACTCAATTTTCTGCGTTCATTCATCCCCCCTGAAAATAAAGGCTTCAAACTGTTGATTTGAATCCCCTCTGTGTCTGCGCCCTTGTGAAGGTCAGTGTACCTGGCTCACCTTCAGCCCGTCTGAAATGCATGAAGGTAAATGTGAAGCGTGTCTGAATCCCGACATGTTCGAGTGTTTTTAATGCCGAGGGGTCGAACAGAGCGAGCGGCGGGCGGGTCACGACCTCGACTCACCTTCCACCGTCACTCACGCCTCTTATGCATGAAAGGAAGAACAAGGCAAGAGTGTGTGAAGCTAAATAACCAGCTGTGTGTGTGTGTGTGTATATGTGAGTGTGTCCTTCAGCAGGTCAGAGCTCCTGCTGTCTGTCTGTCTGTAATGTATGAAAGCGTCTCCTCTGACTTTAAATCCTGGCTGTGCAGGAGGAGCTTCACCTCTGACTTCATGCTGCAGCTTGCTGTGCAGCTTCATCCATTTCAATGGCAGTCGTCTATAAAGCCCTGTGTCTAGACACCCAGCACACACACACACACACACACACACAACACACACACACACACCATACATAGACCAAAACATACATATGGATGAACACATGAAGCAGGGATCTTTGCACACACATCTCTCACATGACTGCTGTGGCTTGTATTACACTCATTTAAAGGCCCTGTGAGGAATTTATAAGTGATCTTAAAATAGTCTCACTTTTATACATTTGCCAGCTCATAATCCATAATTTAAAATACAATTATCAGCCCTAAATTTGGTTATTTCTAAATCCTATTCCTCATTATCTGCGATCCAGTTAGATTTTCCCAGGAGAACATGAAGCCATTTTGGTAAATAGACTGAAAATCTCTTTAATGACACTACGCTGTCAGGCTCGGGCATATATATTATCACATAAATTTTATGCATCTTTAATATTTACTATGGATGATTACATAATAACCTTGGCTTATATTTACAATTCAAAATAACGTAAAAGCAAACACGTATAACAACAAAAATTTGTAGTTACTTAATAAAGATTATTTTCAATGGTTACAAACATGTTTGAGATTCAGGTTTCCAAATAACTTAATATGAAACATGTTAAATCTAAGATTAGTAAATAGTAGACATCCTAAACATTTCCAGGTGTTGTCATGTTGTATAAAGTGTGGTTTATGTTTAGGGACTTGAGATGAAAATTAGTCTTGCAGATAACTCTGGTATGTTTACACAGATGCTTTACCAAAGTGTTCATTAATACACACTTTCCTTTTCGATAAAAATAACAAACGAATAAATACATAACCATTTCCAACTTGTAATTAAATGTTCTTCAATACTTACTTTAACAAATTATGGTTGCCAGTCGGTGACAGACGATTTGCAAAAGCTACAACATAAATGCCACAACACAACGAAAATATAACCACAACAGATTTTAAGTGTTTAACTTTTAGCTGTTTCTTAACGGTTGGTTAATCCAACTGACCAGTCTATGCAAAAGAAACGAGATTAGGTAAATAAATACATTTATCACTTTTAACATATTGTTTGACTTCATTATCAGGTAACTAGAGCTCTGCAAAATTGACTGGCATAGACTGGTCTGCCTTTGTGTTGTGGCGTTTACATTGGTGTCATTTTTTTTTTTATTTCTGTTGTGGCTTTTGTAAATCATCTGACACCTGTTGGCCACCGTATCAACCAGGTTGGGAGCAATAACCTCACAAAATTGAGAAGTATTAGGACGAATATTGTGTTATGACAAGCCCCAAACAGGTCGTACCCTGTTGACCAACTGGGGAGGCAAATCTGGCAATTAATCTGTCTCAAAATTGTCAAGTGTGTAACATCAATCTTCATCTAGGGATCAGAACTTTTCTTTAACCCCACTGGGGAGCCTTTTTCAAAAACAAATCAATGAATTAAAGTCATAAGAAACTATGTTGCTTTTCACTTGAGATATGTTAAAATAAAAGGCTTACAATAAATATGCTTATGAGAAAATAAGCTAGAGTTTTGAGCCGCTGGTAGACTACAAACTCCTGTAGTTCCTCAAGTAGTTCAATAGTTGGAGCTCTAGATGAGGCTGATGTGATCCTTTCCTTTTAAAAAGTCATGAGAAAAATGAGGTGGATTGCTCTGTCTGGTAAAAAAAAAAAGGTAAGAATGCAGATTAATAAATCCGGATGGTTTTGATGACACAGGCGAAAGTAAAATCCTACTTAATGTCCTTCAAAGTTCAGTTCTCCTCAGTCAGAGAGATAAACTCTCCTCTCTCCTTCTGTGACAAAAGAAACAATATATTAAACTTTTCCATGAATGGGAAAGTCAAACTTTTTGTTGAAACGCCAAAAGTCGACAG
The DNA here is from genome assembly GCA_008086565.1 of Thalassoma bifasciatum. Taxonomy (NCBI): domain Eukaryota; kingdom Metazoa; phylum Chordata; class Actinopteri; order Labriformes; family Labridae; genus Thalassoma; species Thalassoma bifasciatum. The sequence continues at coordinate 17,010 of RPOG01001370.1, read as the reverse complement.
GGACTCTTCTCATTGTCTGTGTTTGTACCGATTGTGTGTTTCCCTCTGAGTCCGCCCGCCGCCCACGCCACGTCCCATCGTGCCCCTGGTGGCGATCAGTCAGAACAAAAGGCGGAGGAAGCTCTCAGAGGTCCCGATAACCTCCTGCAGCTTCCTGTCAGCATGCTAATGTGGCTCCTTTCACACACACGGGACGACAGGGACACACACTCACACACACACACATGCACACACACAGAGGACGTAAAGTACATCTTTTGTTTTGTGGAGGACGGACGCTCACGAAATTAATGGATGATGTGACTATTACACATTTTAATGAACCAAAATTAGTATTGGACATTCTTTGAAGAGTTTTTTATTCTCATGTGGCCAAATTATATCAAAATAACTGGGAAATTGTCAAAAAAATATTTATAGAAAATGATTTCCAGGATATAAATGTTCAAGAAAAAACAGGAAATCACACAAAACTTAGCCAATAAACATATATTTTTTCAAGATATCACCATAATGACTAAATAATATGAAAATTATAAACAAAAGCATAATACAAAGAAAATAAAGGATCAATATAAGAAAAAAAAACTCTTAATACTTCTTAAATCTATTTCTTGGTTTTCTTTTCATCCCTTAGGAAAGATTCCTTTTCTCTGCTCGTCCTCCCATCCCTCCATTCTTTCATTTTTCAACCCTGATTTAAACATTTTTACCCTTTTCTCCCCCTCCCTCTTTTAACAAGACACACACACACACACACACCACCCATAAGAATTATTATAGATATTATATTATCAGAACTACACGGCAGCTCTGGAGTCAGTGCTATCAATTATGAATGAAACTTTGAATGTGTGTGTGTGTGTGTGTGTGTGTGTGTGTGTGTGTGTGTGTGTGTGTGTGTGTGTGTGTGTGTGTGAGTGCGTGTGTGTCCAAGTTCACCAGGGTGGCTCAATTAACCGTGACCTTCCTCCCGCCCCACGCCCCCCCCCCTCATCATCGTCCTCACACCTCCGTCCCTCCTCCATCTCCCAGAATGCCCCTCTTTGACCTCATGCAAATGGCCGACCTCCTGTCTCAAAAAATCTCGCAGTTGAGAGAAAGAAGGAGAAAAGGGGAAAGATGAGGGGTGTGGAGGAAGGAAGAGGGAGGGTAAGAAAGAAAATGAAAAAGAGGAGGAAGATGAGAGAGGAGGGGAAGAGTAAAAGAGGAAGAAAGAGTGGGCACAGGAAAATGAGACCATAACATTTCAAAATAAATTTTTAGAAAATGAATAAATCAAAGGATTTTAAAAATGCAAAAAGAAAAAAAGTAGTATACAAAAGTTGGGACCAATTCATTAAGAAAATTAAATAATAATGATAATAAAGAAGGGGGAAAAAAACATATAAGGACAAAAATAATAATTATAATAACATCACTTCTTATTTCAACATGGGAAGGGAATACTAGACAGGCTTTAGTTATACAAAATATTTCTGACTTGTGTCCAGAAAAGGTGCCCAAACTGTCACAAAATAGAGGTACATAAAACTCTTGATCAAATCCAATGGCGCATTTTCATACAACCAACAATGTATTATTGATAATGCCAAATTGAATCATATTCTGAATTATGTTGATGTTTATATTTTCTGTCAGAAACTCAAACAAAACCAAAGTGTGCCTTGTAATGTCTCACAAAACTACATTTGGACTGTGCATAAGTCATTTTTCTAAAGTTAAAGCTGAAGAACTCTTATTGCTGATAAGTTCGGATGAATATATTTATCATGATGTGGAAATGTAAGGATTCAAAAAATACATTAGAAAACACAAGATTAGATTCAAGTTCTGAAACAGGGCAGAAAAGACAAAACGTAGTGCCTAAAAAAAAGGGCTGAACAATGTGACAAAATAATGTAATTGTTATTATTTGTGCCTGTACTGCGATTGCGATTTATTGTGCGGTTACTTTTAGATATCAAATCCCCAAACACATTGATTAAAATTAACTTTAATAGTAATAACAACTAAAACCCATTCATTTCTTTTCTTTTGTTGGCGCTCATGACTGCCTTTTACCCATTTTAGTCCTTTGTCACCCTTATTTGCCACTTTTGGATGTTTTTTTGCTATCTACTATTTTCCATGTTTTCGGTCAGTTTTCTTGGCTATTTTTGCCACCTCAAACTTGTTTTTATTTATTTTTACTTCCACTTCTTGCTGTTTTTGCCACTCTCCACCACTTAAATTGTTTCTCCTTCAAATATAGATTTCAACAGTTTGGCTCTTTGGTTGAGCAGGGTCTGGTAACACTCGTGTAGAGCATAAAACTTGTACTGCAAAATAATGTATCTGGTTTTCGGACATATTCTAGATTAGGAAAGGAGAAATATTTGGGGCTAAAAATGTTTTGATGATCAAAATTATCCTGAAAACATGACAAACAATCAAGAAGAAATCCAGATTCAGACTGTGGGGAAAGTTATAAGCAAGAATGAAGCACTCAGGGAAATACACTTCAAAGTTGCGTGGTCTCAGTTTTTGCCCCAGTCAGTTTGATTAGCTGCACCTACATGCTTGGCTCAAAGCCCACACCTGTTAGTCAAAGATCTTCAGTGAGACTTCACATCAGCTTGATCAGTGCTCTTTTTTTCCCACATATAACCAACCAAACAGAACATAAACTGTTGACCAACGAGATGCCAAAGCGACAGTAATTGAAAAACAAGACAGCCACAAGCAGTATGGTTGTCTTAGAGAGAACGTCAGTGATGGAGGAGGGCTGATGGGAAGATCTCCTGAAGGTGCTTTAAGGTTTTTGGACTCAGAGAAGGAGGAGAGAGGAACCAGCTGACTGTCTGACTGTCTGCTGGTGCTGCTTAATGCTAATTCATTCAATGCTCCCCTGCAGACCAGCAGCAGCCCACTGGGAATACTGGGAGCAGAGAGAGAGAGAGGGGGAGAGAGAGAGAGAGAGAGAAGTGGTGTGTGTGTGTGTGTGTGTGTGTGTGTGTATTATTGCCTGCTCTCTCTGAGGGAATGTGGATTGGAGTAAAGAGAGCAGAGATCAGGCTCTGCCTCGCTTGCCAATGACCCTACGAGTGTGTGTGTGTGTGTGTGTGTGTGTGTGTGTGTGTGTGTGTGTGTGTGGAGTGAGCACAATAAGCCTCATGTGCATGTGGAGGCAGTATGACCTTGTGTGTCAACGTGTGTGTGTATTTGTGTGTGCGTAGGCAGGTCTGAACACTGGAGAGCCTCTTTAAATGACAAAGAGAGAAACAAATCGCTTCACACACCTCTGACACACACATACACACACGCTTAGTCGTACACACACCAGTCCTCTGGATGCAGGCCAGCTCAATCCGGTGAACAATAAGAGAGAAGGAGAGAGAGAAGGAGAGAGAGAGAGAGAGAGAGAGAGAGAGAGCGAGAGAGAGGTCTGATTCAGGCTCTTTGTTGATCACCCAGCTCTTATCAGTGTGAAGGAGGAGGATGTAAAAGCTCCTCATGAAAAAAAGGACTACAAAAATACTGTCAAAATCAACTTTTTTGAATGGGTGTGTGTGTGGTTTCTGGTATTTCTGGAGCAGGCCTCAAGTGGACACATTCGGAACTGCAGTTTTTCATTATTAAATCTTATGCATCTGTTTAAGTGATGGAGATTTTATCATAAATCCAAATTGTTCTACAACACAAATACAGATATGTGCATGTGTGTGTGAGTGTGTGTGTGTGTGTGTGTGTGCGCTCTCCATGCCACTGCATATGCCTGTCTGGCATGAAGCTGAGCTGGCCAACGACCATATTTGGGCGTAACGGGCGTGAATCCAGCAGACTAATTTGGGTCTGGCCGGAACGACGCAGTTATTATTTTCCTCTGGACCATCAGGCAGAGGACACACAGCCATCTGCTGCACACACACACACACACACACACACACATGCATATACTCATACACATACATGCACATGGAAACATAGGTGCACAAGCACACACATACATGGGCACACACACACACACACGTCTCAATTAGATCACTATGAGGGCAGCTGCAAGCCCTGCCTGCAGGTCTCATAAACAGACGCACACACATGCAAAACACAAAAACATTAAATGGACATGTGAACACACACACAGACACACACACACACACACACACACACACACACACACTGTGCTGTGTTGTTGGATCGACAGGGTGTTACAGAATGGCAGATTCTCCTGCTGTCTGCCTCTACAGAGAACAACAGGAAGTGAATTTTCATCCTTGTTTCATGAGCGTGTCACATGGTTTCTGTGGTGTTTTAAAACGTGGTTCTGAATTTGACTTACTCAGGGCTGTAGTCTGTGAAACGTTTGGCATTGCTGGATCTATAAACAGCTTCAAAACCGTCTGTCACCCCTCGATCATTTGAAGTGTTTCTAATAAACTTTCTTGTTTAGCTGCAAACAGGCTCAGATTTCTATTCTAAGATTACTTACACACTGTTCGCACGAGAGATCTAAATTTTATTCACTGCCCACGTGTGACTCAGTTTTGACATCCCATTATAACAGATCTACCACATCATGCCACTGCAACGCCAAACTTCTACCACATCTATGTCCGGTACATCTCCACCAGTGTGCAATCTGGGGTCCACCCTGACTCATGCTCCAGTAACGGGCTGAAGTCTAACACAGCATGCAGTACACAAGACCACAATGCATAAAATTATGCTTACACACTTAAATTACATAGCTTATGAGTGACAACTTCAGTTCTTCAGTGCAGAAATTCTTTAAAATTGGACTTATTTAAAAGAATCCTAGCATGCTTTGCAAAAATATTGTAGTGACAATGGCAAGTGAATAATGCAGTTAAAATTACTTCAGAAGAGACCACTGAAAAAATGCAGTTGAGGCTTTTAAGGAGCCTCTTGTGTCAGTTGTGGGATCTTTGACCACACCTGCCAAAACTCTTGATTTCTGCAGGAGATTCTCACTTTTTAATTCGCTCTCCAAACTATCTCCAGATCTGCAAATTCTCCACTTATCTTATGACGATATTAATGTCACCCTCTGGATCAGATTACCACTTACTTTTAGATGACTGGGAACCATCTTCAGACATCTAAGCAAGTGTTTATAATTCAGTTTTAGTTCAAATAATCTTTTTTAACCCAATCTGAGCCTGAAAAATGTTATTTCAAGACTGATATGATGCCTGATTTCCCTGTAAGGTGTAAAAATAAATCTACCTGGAGTAAGAAAAACTCACTTTAGTTTCTTGATCAGTACTTTTCTTTACAGGCATCATTTCAAGCCTTTAATCTTTTGTATTAAGATATTTTCTGGAGTTGTCAAGCGAATGTGGCCCATACTAAGTTTGATACTCACATGGACAAAGTTGTCGGTGGTCCAGTTGAAGGGTGAACAACTCACAATAGACACTTGGACAAGTTGAAACTAACAAAAGGAAAAGGATAAAGAATGACTGAAATCTTGCAAACACAAATCAGGGCTGACTTTTAATTTTGGTTCAACTGAGTACTTTCAAAAAACAAACAAATGAAACTGGCTTGAACAAATATGATGACACCCAGATTTTTTTGGCTCTGATGCGTCCAGTACAGGGTGTCTTTTATCTGTTCAGGCCAACCAAAGGACAATAACCCAAAACACAGCTAAAATAATCAAACAAGGCTCCAAACAAAACATTAGAGCGCTCTGAAGTGGCCTTCTATGAACCCTGCACTAAATTCTATTGAACATCTGTGGATGGATTGAGTCTGGAGAAAGCAGCCTTGAAAGCTAAGACAGATGGAGCAGTTTGCTCATCAAGAGTTGACTTAAACACCTGTTGATAGATGCAGAAGTTTTTGAGAGTTACAGAAATTTTGTATCCGCACAGTTACCTCAAACGGTTGTGTGAAAAAAAGTTGTGTGGTAAAGGTAGCATCATTTTTGTGTGGGCATTTTTCTAGTAATAAGACAAAAAACACTTGCTTGGATGTATTCATCGTCCTCTAAAAGTGTCTGACCTGTTGAATTCAGATCATATGTGTGACACTTAAGTGGACAGTCTTCTGCGATCATGAGCTTTTTGTGATGTTCATGCTCTGTTGATGTTTTTATCTGATGGAGACGCCCATAAAGATGTGATTAAACTCAGCCAAAGACAGCTGTAACAAACTGCAGCTCGTCAACTTTTTACGACCAAGAATTAAATTCTGGAAAAAGCAGAGGAAGTCAAAAAAAAAAAAAGGCGAGGACTGTGTGTTGGAGTTAGAGTCGTGGGGGAGGACGAGGGAGGAAAAGGGGGGGAAGGGGGACTTTAACTTTACTCAGCGGCCGTGTTTAATTACAGCTCCGCTCTTTGTTAATGACTCTATTAACGGGCTGTTTGATTGGCCGGCCACGTCCGCCGTCTCCCCGACGAGACGGTAAAGAAACGAGTTAAACCAGCAAATCCTCTTTACACATAAATCTGCCTGCAGATTGTTTCAGCGCCGGCCACCGAGCGAGCAAATTCATAACCTCGTCAATTTGTCAAAAGGCTTAAAAAAAAAATCCCTCCCCCCTCCCCCTTCTCCTCCTCACCTCCTCGTCACACAGCCATTTCTCTGCACGCCACGTTCTAATTAAAGTTGAAAAATAATTAGCGATATATTTTCCCTTCTTTAAAAAGAAAAAGTGAAGAGAGGGACGAGCGGTGATTAAAGCAGAAGAGGAGAAAGGGAGAGCAATTAAGAGGATGAAGGTTGACGAACTCTGTGTACACATGTAGGATTACAGAATGAGACTCGTACAAGGCAAAGACAAGCTCGATCACCCCCCTCTCTCTCTTTCTGTCTCTCACTTCCCCCTTTTTTTTATTTTAATCGGCGTGCCACTTCTTCTTCTTCAGCAGCTGATAAAAGCGGAGAGAACAAGATAACCAGCTCAGCGGAGCTGGCGGAAAAGCTTAGGGGACCCAATTTGACAATTAATCAATTATTTGATAGAAATCATCAATCAATCTTGGAGGGGGAGATTAATCCAGGACGGGGGGGAAGGGTAGAGAGAGATAGACGGGGACAGTGGCAGGAGGAGAGAGAGAGGGGAGAGAGTAATGTGCCTTCCTCTCTAATTCTGTAAACTGATTGGCCCTTTTTTCCTCGCTGCCGTATCGGAGAACTTCCTGTTTCTAATTCACAGAGACAAGAGTTCACATTTAACTAATGGAGGGAGGGGGAAAGGGGGGGGGGTCTAATGTATGACTTGGCACAGACAGTAAACAATGTTCAGCACACAGATACAGTCGAGTGGAGACGTACAGTCTGAGCATCATACAGGCTGAGGAACAAGTCACATCTGAACGAAAAGATTATCAGGTTCTCCAGGGTCATTATAAAAGACTTCACGCTGATCACTACAGATGCAAAAAGCTTCAAACTTTCCACTTTTATCATTAAACTTTACTTTTTTCAGGCATGATTTGATTCATACTTAACTTGAAGAGGCTGTGAGGACTATTGGGAATCTGTTGTGTTTTTCTGGATTAAAGACTCCATTTCCCATGAGCACTATTGTTTTGGAAGCAAATGAATGAGAAGCAGATCTTTTTAACACTACTTTTCGTAGTTCAGGACAACTTTTCCCAGGATGCAAAGTTACAAAGCGCTGTATTTGTACTTAAACAGAGCCAATGAGACCTGAATCAAACCCGTTTTCTAACTAGTTTTAATCCATGCTCTATCACTCTCCCATTAAGCTTTCTTCAACTCTGATCTTTTTTTTCTGTCAGACAGTTCAGCTCCAGTGTTCACCACTACTGCAAACCAAATCAAAGAAATCGTTGGTGGCAAACTTTTAAAAACCCAAAAAGAGGAACCCCTACCAGACCTCTTGAAGAGACTGAAAAAACACCCAGAGATAATCAAAGACAACAAAGTAGCTCCATAACCAATATGTGTATTTAAACCCTCCTTTTCTGTTTGGGAAAAAAAAAATCTATAATGTAAACATAAACGATGTACCGAAGCCAATATCTACCAGCAGAATTTTTTCTAAAAAAAAAACCTGGCTTTGGAAAGATTTTTTGCACATATTAAGATATTAGTTTATTCAAAAAGTTCACTTTTTATCTCAACATTTTGACTTTTCTGTTTTATATTTCAACTTTTTTTCTAAAAAAGTTTAAATTTTATTTCTCATCATTTTGCCTTTTATCTAGTAATCTAGATTTTTGATGAAACTTTTGACACTTTAGCTCAAAATTTCCACTTTTATACTGTAATTCTGACTTCTTTTTCACAAATTCGGACTTTTAAATCTCAAAATTTTAAATTTCTAACACAAAACTTTGACTCTTTATCTCAAACTTTGTCTTTCTATCTTATGACTTTGACTCCAGCCCTGGCAAAAGAGGTTTGGCCACCTGAGCTCAAGGCTCATTTATACTCTCTTTACATATGCAAATGTATATTTTCTTTTCAAACAACGTTCCTGTCAGTGCTCACACACTTCCATGAGTCCTTTACATTGGCATTACTGTTAACCAATGAATCCACTAGGGGGTGGCGGTGGTGGCAGCCCACGGTCAAAGGTTTGTGACGACAACAAACCCAAAAACAAACATGGCAACTGTGAAGGAGGTACTGCTAATGTACCTTTAGCAAAAGACAAAAATAGTGTAGCGTTATAGGAGGTGGTGGTCAAAGGGGCCGTTAAATTCACTGTGTTTTCTCCAAAAGGTCCCGCCATCATTATCTCTTCTTCATGTACCACTGAAGTAACATACTGGGTAATAACAGCAACACTGCCCACATGAGTTTTTGTGGTACTGCTCCATTTGGCCAGTATCTGAACACAGAGCACAGACAGAAGTTTCTCAGATTTGCAAAAGAAATCTGACAGAAGATGTTCAGGAAACACACAAATGTCACACTTTGAAGAACTTCTAATCCAGCACCACACACACACTTACACACACTTACACACACACGCAGACGGAGCTTGTCAATACCAGCTCATTAGCGCCTCCAAGGTTGATGTGTCGACCTTCAGGATGGACGCCTGTCTCTATTAACAGAAACTGGTGGAGAGTGAACCAATTGAGACGCAGAAGTTGTTACCAAGCTGACAAAGTACAATGAAGTGTCCCCAACACACACACACACACACACATATACACACACTCTCACACTCACACTCACACATACACGGCAGTAAAATATGCGTCGTCGCTCACTGCACAAATCAACAACCGTCCGACGAGCTGATGAGATTTGAAATGAGCCTTAATTTGTTGGGAATTGTCTTTGGTAATGATCAGAGAGAGAGAGAGAGGGAGAGGGAGAGAGGAAAGGAGAGAGAAAGACAGAGAGAGAGAGAGAAGATGGAGAACTGAAGAAACCCAAACATTGGGACTCCGCTTCAGGAAGCACGTTGACACACATGATCACAAACAGGCGTGTGACTCACCTGTGACAGTCCCAGGTAGATGGAGACGGTCTCCGAGATGTAGAGGAATCGTCCCTCCTTGTTTAGTGCAAATACAAACCCATCTAGAGACTGAAACAGAGAAAAGAAAAAGTCAGAAACCAGCAGTTTAAGACACATGTCAGACAATTCAGAGCATAAAGTACAAATGTAATCCAGCAATGTTCAGAAACAGTGAGTACATGTAGAGAAACCATTTTAAAACGTTTTTTTGGCTCTGTTTTTGCTTTAGTATCTAAATATAATAGTATAGATCTGTTGGTGCTATTTTTTAGTAAAATAAAAATACTGTCATACAGAAATACATTAGCCTAGTTAGTTGGCTGGGTGGCTGTTTAGTTAGTTGGATGGGGATGGGTTAGATAGTTTAGAGGGAGAAGAGTTTGAGGGCTGGTAGCTTGGTGGGTAAGTTGGCTGGCGGGTAAGTTGGTTAGTTGGCTGGAAGGTCAGGCAGGGTCTTGGTTGGTTAAGTGGGACGAGGGTTGGATGGTTGTTCAGCCGGAAGGGTGTTGGGTAGGTGGGTCATTCAGCATGTTTACATACAGCTTGAGAAATGGACTATGAGCTTAGTCAGTGCAAGATTGAGTAATTCAAATGCATGGAAACAGCCTAATCTGACCAAGATTGGACAAAGTATAGCTTGACTGACACACTAAAATAATGCGATTGCTTTCAGCATGTGGTTCAATTTTGAAGGACTCAGAAGGTCTTGGTACGCCGTAACATTGTGACACATACATACATAAAACCATAAAGAGCTACAGCTGCATCCATCTTGGCCATCGTCGTTAGATCGTTGTTTCCTTTTCAGGGTAGCCGAAACTGGTTTGATACGCATGCAACTTCGCTTACCAAAAAAGGAACACAGCGCTGCCTATTGAAGTAGCATGAGATGTTCTCAGCAAGAATTCTCTCTCTCTTTTCTGACTTGACAAGATCCCCCACTGTGATTTTACAGTCGCGCTATGACCTCGGTTCAAAGGCTGGGTGCATGTAAACATGGATAGTGTTTAAAAAGTACGATTTGGATGGTTGGCCAGCTGTTTGTTTGGATGGTTGTTTTTCTAGTAGGCTGGTTAAATGGGAGGGGGTTTGGTTAGCTTGTAGGTTGAATGGCTTGCTAGTTCGTGAGTGGGTGTTTGGTTAGTAGGGGTTGGTTGCTTGGTTAGCTGGTAGGTTGGTGCAAATACTGATCATAACCTTAAGTAATAGAAATAGGTTGCAATTACTTTTGATGTGACCAACAAATATTTGAAGGTTCAGTTTACTCGTTTCTAAAGCTGAATTACATTATAGGTTTTTAATCTGATATTGTAAACTCTTCCCTGTTTCTATGTTTCTCATGTGGATCTGTTTACAGGATTTCCAAACTGTGCCCACACCTATCTAAGGAGCTTTTTTTTAAGACAATAAGCTCCTTAGATACCAACCATCATTGTTATGAGTCTTAATGTGTGCTGCAAATGGTGAATGTATTGGGTTTTAAACACAAAGCTTTCTTGGAAGTGCTCTTATTACTCAGTTATATTCATGGTATGTAAAACATACTTCTGTTTCCATAAGAAGTGATTACATATATGGATCCCTTTGACAACACTACAGTTCAAAAACAGATAGGATGCCTCCAAACATCAGGAATGTGAAAAAGTATGTCACTTACACACATCGAGGTGTGTCTAATGATGTATTTCTGTTCAGATCACGGAGGAACTCTAGACATCAACACAGCATCACACACACACACAAACTGAACAAAAAACACATACACACATCGATGTGAGTGTGTCTAATGGTGTCGTTATGTGAGGATCATTGCAGAACACTTGAGTCCTTGAGCACAATACACTGTTTCAAAACAACACACACTCACACACACACTCACACACACACACTCACACAAATAAAGGCATTAATACTCCTGAGGTCAGGCAGGTTAATTACATGTGGTTCCCTGCTGTTGCTGCTGAAACAATGTCTGTATCCGTGTGTGTGTGTGTGCGTGTGTGTGTGATACTCTTCCTGAACATAAATATCCTGAATACTTTCTTGTGACTGTAACATTTATTTTGTGTCTGGGAGTCAGACAGAAGTAAGGCTGAAAAAGTGACACCAAGGAAAGCTCAAAAAACAAAGAGATGGATATAAAGTCAGCTCACTCTTCATATTTCTGAGAAAAAAATGACAATTTGAGGAGAGTAACCCTTTCCAAAGAATGCTACACAACACACCTGAAGGATGGGTAAAGAAAAGCAAAAGTGTGGAGATGCTGAAGCACATCTAAATAATCAGATGCAAAACAAGAGCAAACTGCACAAAGCTGTGGTGCTTGAATATCATTTGTGCAGTGTGTTTTATGGATTGTTTCTCAAGACAGAGCGAATCTAAAGTAACTGATGGTCATTTTTGATGCTGTTAAAGGCCACAGTTGTGTTATGTTTGCTGGTAGTGCTGTGTGTATGTGTTTTATGTTTGTATGGTTGGTGTCCGTTTACAGCCTGTCCTCTGAGCTAATGAGATGCTAATGGGATGTTAATTGTCACCCAGCCTCATCAATGTCCATCCATGCTGGGTTCCTTATTATCGCACACCCTGACTCATCCTTTGTTTGTTCCGTGTGTGTGTGTGTGTGTGTGTGTGTGTGTGTGTGTGTGTGTGTGTGTGTGTAAGAGTGTATGAATAGCTCGGTGTCCTGTGTGTCATGTGTATTCAGGCTGTCATCTCTGTGTGTTGCCTTACATGGATGTTAACAACCAAATAATCCTCCAACACATCTAATAGAGCGATTGGTGCTAGCAACTTTACCATGTTGTAAAACCTGGTGACTGGGAATAAAAACATGATTGTGCACTAAAACCCCAATTCACACATACTCTGTGCGCACCTCAATTTTGCTCCATTAGACAGCACGCCCATTCAAACTGGATCTATCTCTCAAGTGGGGTGGATATATGAGATCACAAGTTCATGAGAGAACCATGAGAATTGTGAAATCATGCGAAAACAACCATGTGGGACGATGTAACAAACAGCACCTTACTTTTTGGACTTCTACCATGTATGTTTGGTTAGTTAGTTTTGATATACAAGGTTGATATTTACAATTTAACAAACTCAAACAAGAGCTGGTTCCAGAGGTGACAGCGTAGTTCCAAGAGAGAAGTTAGAAAGAGTGCCTTGAGTCAACTCACTTTTTCTATTTGTGCTTCTCACACTTGAAATTAAATACCAAGCACCATACCTGAACTCCTGACTCTGACCTCTTTTACCAAACATCTTAAAGCTTGGCTATTAGAAGGACAACACTGTTGCCCCAACCATGTCTAAACGTGTATATGTGTTTAATGTTAGCAAATTGTTGGGGTAGCATCTGCAAATTCTACTGAGTACATTAAAAAAAACCATCACTGCTCTGTTATCAATTTGACTACTCCCTCTCCCCTATTAATATTTTTGCTATTTATTATATGTTCATTTACCTTTTAAGTATTAGGGCGAAGTGCAAGAAAAAGCGCACTTTATATTCTTAAAAATGGGTACTTCCAGTATCATAAAACTGCCATTGCTGGTATTTAATCAATGTAATATGTACACATTAATGAAGTTGAAAAAAGAAGATCATTGCTGGTCTTGACCAGTCTTGAAAGAAAATCCCAAGTCCAGCAAGTCAGAGACTGAAGAAAGACCCAGACCAAGGACCAAGACCTTCAACATGTGATCCCAAGACCAGGACCAAGACTTCTCAAAATGCTCTGTTCTTAATAAAGCATGACATCTTCACAAGGTCTTCTTAAGTTTGCTAATGTAATCACATAAGGATCTCTGAACTAATTCATGACACATTGGAGGTGCTGGCCTCATTCACTGAGGTCTGCCCATAGATCCACCTCTGAAAGGCCTCCAGAAGCCTGGCCAATCAGAGGGAAGTGGGTTTGTCTTAAAGAGACAGCAGCTAAAACTGAGCAAAGAGGAGCTGAAATAAGGTTTCCCTAAAATATCAGTGTGATTATTTTTTTTAGTTTTTTGGTCCTTTTTTTTTTAAAGCTACAAATCAGGGAAAGCTACTACAGCGTTACCAGGAGGACAGTATTCAAGTGTCATTTGGTCTTAAAACATAAACATATACAGACTAAGGTTTGATGACAATGGAAACCTTCTTTGGTAGACTGACTAGTTTGTTATAAACCTGAAATATAAATCTGTGTTTATAAAAGAAGCATCATTTTAGGGTCATTTTTTTAATATGGTGGGCTAAGAATTCAGGACACATGTCATAAAGTTTACCTGTCCTATAAATCTTTACAAACCTCATATTTCATGGTACTTTCTCTTTGCTGAGGTTTCTTGGAAAATTACAACCACTAAGCCTCTGCAGGCCGTGGATTACTTCTTTAAAGCAACAAAATACAAGAGCGAAAAAAGGCTGAGATGTGGAGATAATCACAATCTGTGTGTTTCTTTTTACACTTTTATCATCAGGTCTGATTGAGGCTCAGGTTCAGCAAAAAGCTGCTCCAGGTGAAGGAAAGAAAATCTGCCCGTTTCAGAGGGATTAAAACGGATTAATTAGAATTGGAAAGTGAGTTGAAAGGTGTAAGTGTGAGTGTGTGCGTGTGTGTGTGTGTGTGCGTGTAAATTATGCTGATATGAAGCTGATGTAAACACTCTTACACACACATACCCACACATAGAAGTGCTGTAAACAAACATAACCTTGCTGACTGCTTTGTGTAGTCCCAGGTTGCCTCCCAGAGGTTAAACAGGCCTCAGATTATTAGAGCAGCAACTCCAACCAAACATTGTTTTCTGCTGCGTGTTTGTCTTTTCTGCCTCTTTCAGTTTACACCAGGAGTTATGTACAAGGTCTGCAGGGTCTCAAAAGGTCAGCAAAAAGGTTGTAAGATGCACAAAGGTCGGTGTAACGCTCTGAAAACAATACTCTGGTCTCAGGAGCTGACATTTTCTGCAAGAGCAGCAGGCTTAAGACCAGAGTAGTTTGGGGAAAAAAATACAAACATTCGCCTTTTCATTAAATATCCTTTCTCTAAATGTCTTTTTTTAACAGGGAAGATGCCGTGTTGACTGATTTTTTGAAAGTGACTTATGTAATCATCGAATCACTTGAGAGTTACTGATTTGCACTGTTGCAACAAACTTTTTTAATCCGTGAAAATATGTTTTCTATTTGTCCATTTATGATTTATTTCTCAGATATGTATGCAGAGTAGATCAACAAACTAAAAACAGACACCAAATGCAAGAATCAAAGTGTTTACAGGATCAGGTGGTGACATCCAGTTTGATATCAAATGACAAACCTTCACTTAAAAGCAGGGGAAGAACACCTCTTTACTACTTCATGTATATACATTAATAAAAAGGCACAGATAGCACATCCCCGTCTTTACCAAACATGCATAAATAAGCCAAGATAGGTCGATTACAACGCCCCTCTAAATAACGTAAGACATGAAAAGTGAAGGCAGGAAGAGCACATATGTTTGCTCTCTTACGTGAAAAAAAAAAAAAAAAAAAAAAGCCAAGGCAAGGAGAGTGCACCGTACCTCTCTTTCATGCTCATACATAAAAAAAACCAAAGCAGGGAGAGCACATCTCCCCTTTCTTATGTAGAACCATAGACTGTATATCACCGTTGTACGATTTTGACGCCAAAAAATCCCCTTACTGAAGCCGGCTACGGCCGCCAATGTGCAGCCAGAGTCTGCGCAGTAGATAATTTCTGGTGGAGCCAAGTAAAAAAACAAGTGAAAATATTTATTTCTTCTTCTTTTGGAGGTTTAGTCTCTTTCTGGCTCTCTTTCCCAAAGTTTCTTATATCTCCGATAAAACTACTCATGAACAGCAGCTGTCAACTGTCGTAAAACAGAACTTATAATTTCTGTTTTAACATCCAATAAGTAATGAAAAACCAACTCCTCAGTAAAAAAAAGAGTTGATCACAATGCAGCCAAATTACATCTTCATACCACCTTAGCGTAAGAATGTGAGAACCATTTCTACCAGGTGAAATAACTTTTTAAAGTTTTCCAGACTCATATCCGGAATGCATCAGGAGGCGGGGTTTATGACCTATACTGCAGCCAGACACCAGGGGGCTTCAGTTAGAGCAGAACGTTATAACGTCCACTGATTATACAGTCTAAGTTTAAAACATGAAAAGAAAGGGCAGGTAGAGCACACTTGTTCCCTCTTTATTGTGGGTGTAATTCAAAGGTCAAGGCAGGGAGACCGCACTGTTTTTTACTTTCATGCTCATACATAAATAGCCAATGCAAGGAGAGCAAACCTGTTTTCTATATCTTTATATATACACTAAAAACTACAGCAGGAAGAGCAGTGGCAAATATTTGACAATGAGGAACAGCTGAAATACAGTTGGTGAACCTTGACATCATTGATTTCCAGAACCTACAATATGGTCAATTTCTAAATTTGTCTAACAGGTTTGTAATCTGCTCTCCCAAAAGCTTCTAAACAAGGTTTTTGTTGTGCGTCTCGAACAACTACAATAAATTGCCAATCCACCCAGAATCCAAAAGGAACTGAAGCAATGAAAAGAAGACAGGAAAATGAAGATGAATTTCACATCATGAATCCTCCATCTTCAAATTTGGAGACAAAATCAAAACGTTAGCTCGCAGTAGAAGGCACATCAGACTGAAAATGATCAGAAACATTCAGAGCTCCGCAGAGGAAGTAATAAAACCAGTAAACCCAGTACGAACTGACCTGAGCCTGATAGGTGGGAGATTGTTTTTCCTGCCCTTTGTTGTTTTTCACTTGTATTTGCATATTAATAACACACACCGACACACGGGGACTTCAGATTGCTCTGTTTGTGTGTGTGTGTGTTTATGCGTGTGGTGTGTGTGTCCGTTTTATTTTCTTTCTCTTGAGTGTCTGCGTGACCATGTGACCAAATGTTTGTATGTATCAAGGTGTGTGTGAGGCAGACGGACCAAGGACGGCAATCAGACACACACACACATGCAGGTAATGAAGAAGCAATACAAACGAGCGTGCACTCACACAAGGTGGGCACATACACACATTAACAAAGCAGCTCACTAACATGCTCACACACTCACGGAGTCATTGTCTCTATCTCTTCTCCTCCAAAACACACACACAAAAACATACCCTGTGGCAGCGGTGTATGAGTGTGTGTGTGTGTCTCTTTATGAAATCACAGAGGGTCTGACCGCCTCATAGTAATTATGCTAATTGCCTGGATGCCCTTGCCTTTATTTATGCGCGGCTGCTAAGATAAATAAAAGGAAATTGCTTTGGATCTAACTGTATTCATTTCAGCATGCTAACTAGAACGCTAACGCCTCTCTCTGCGTCGGTGTGAGTGTGTGCGCGTGTGTGTAAGTGTGTGTCGGTGTGTGTGTGGAGCGAGCAAAAGAGTGGAGGAAGCAGTGGAGGTGGAAGGGGGAGGCACAGATTTGTTTACCCTTCACAAATTCTGCAGGTAATTGCAATTTTGATTGTACATTTATTTATTTTATTGTGCGTGCGTGTGTGTGTGTGTGTGT